>WBNM01034532.1:0-105605 GCA_013399055.1 Ramphastos sulfuratus | reverse complement strand
CATGTATAAGACTACTTTGGCCTACCACGACGCTGGGTTTGGTGCTGCTCAACATCTTTGTCAATGACATTTATGTGGGGACAGACAGACAGACAGAGTCTGCTCAGCAAGTTTGATGATGACACCAAACTGGGAGGCTTGGCTGATACAGATGAAGGCTTTGAGGGCATCCAGCGAGATTTGGACAGATTGGAGAGCTGGGCAAAGAGGAACCAAATGAGGTTCAACAATGATAAGTGCAGAGTCCTGCACCTGGGGAGGAAAAATAAACTGCATCAGTACAGGGTGGGAGGTGATCTGCTGGATAGCAGCCCCAATGAGAGAGACCTGGGAGTGCTGGTGGATAACAGATTGTCCATGGGACAGCAGTTTGCCCTTGTGGCCAAGAGGGCCAATGGGATCCTGGGGTGTATTAAGAAGAGTGTGTCCAGCAGATCCAGGGAGGTTCTCCTCTGCCTCTACTCTGCCCTAGTGCAACCTCGAGTACTGCTTTCACTTTTGGGCTCCCCAGTTTAAGAGGGACAGGGATCTGCTGGAAAGAGTCCAGTGGAGGGCTACGAGGATTATTAGAGAACTGGAGCACTGCGTTATGGGGAGAGGCTGAGGGACCCAGGGCTTTTCAGTCTGGAGAAGAGAAGGAGAGGAGATTTAATAAATGTCTATAAATATCTGAGCCCTGT
Organism: Ramphastos sulfuratus; assembly: GCA_013399055.1. Lineage (NCBI taxonomy): Eukaryota > Metazoa > Chordata > Aves > Piciformes > Ramphastidae > Ramphastos > Ramphastos sulfuratus. The sequence continues at coordinate 104,925 of WBNM01034532.1, read as the reverse complement.
GTGTCAGGAGTGGGGGGGGGAACAGGTTCTTCTCACTTGCTCCCTGTAATAGGACAAGGAGCAATGGATGTAAGTTGCAGCACAAGAGGTTCCACCTCAACATGAGGGTGAACTGCTTAACTGTAAGGGTCACAGAGCACTGGCACAGGCTCCCCAGAGAGGCTGTGGAGTCTCCTTCTCTGGAGACTTTCATTGCCCATCTGGATCCATTCCTCTGTGACCTGAGATAGATTTTATTGTCCTGCTCTGACAGAGGGTTTGGACTCGATGATCTCTTTGGGTCACTTCAACCCCTGATATCCTGTGATCCTGTGAAAGTAATCAGTCAAAGTCATGGTGCACAAAGAAGGATGGAATTTAATTTTTTTACTTTGTTCTCCATGTGCTGAAATTAAGCACTTCAAAATATTTGAAAACCTAGAAAAGCACTTCCATAACTTTATTTAGTAAGGTGAACAAGTAAATCTCACAGATGTAGGCTTAGTCTACTGGGTGAAAACATAACACCTCTTTTTTTTTTATTCTTTTTTTTTCTTTCAGTCCTGAGAGAAGAGGTATTCTGAATATACTGCTCACTAGTGTAGCCTATTTGGTAAAGCTCATATACTTTATATACTTTGCTTTTAAATGATGCACAAGTTAGTGATCTTCAGTCATATTCCTGCACTCAGTTACATAAAAAACTCATTAGGTGGTTGAGAAAAGCTTTGCACTTCAGACTTTCAAATGGTTTTAATTAACAAGGATCCAGGAGAAAGTTTATGTTTGTATCCCTACTTTCTAACTTTGTAGAGCAAACAATTAAAATTTAGAGCCTAATTATATACAAATGGAAAAAATTTGAAGCTTTCTGCACTCCAATTAGGAATGCACTGAAATGTCAATAATTCATTTTATATAGCTGAAGTATTAGTCACTACTTAAAGAGCATTAAAATAAAACCCTTCAAGCAGTTTGTGCCGTTTTGCAGTCAAAACACAGCATTCTATATTGTTGATTAGTAGACTGGGATTCACCTATACAATTTGAAATACATTTATTTAGCAAAAATGCAATGATTTGTCTGTAACAAGAAAAGAGAATCCACAACAAACACTGAATGAAAAAGCAAAATAAATATATTCTCTATAATGAGAGCTAAAGCAAGTGTATAAAGCCCAGAAAGCTTCTTCTCTGCAAATCACTTGGTTCCAGACCCCTTTCCTTATGTATTTTTCTCTTTAGGTTTTATTCACAATTAGTACCTCTTTTCTTGTGAGCACTACACCACCTGCATAGAGCAAGTATAACCCTCTACATTACCATCTCCACTGAAAGGTTTTGTCCTTTTTTTTGATGCTTTATAACATTCTCTTACCTAAATGGGCACTGACAGATTATTCATAGTGGAGAGGAAATTTCAATGAGGTAGATACTTCATCACATGAAGTATGAACCAAGAAGAATGCCTTTCCAAAAGAAATTCTTCACCTCTTGTAATCCACAGGTTTCATGGAGAAATTGCTCTGTAAAGTTTTGTGGCCTGTGGTGAATGTGGTGAATGTGAGACAAACCTGAGAATCATAGTAGTCTCCACTGACTTTAAAAGGCTGTGAACTTCATGTAATAAAACTCATGGGTAGTTTACCACCTGGTGATATCTTTATCTTTTCTGCCTAATGCAGAAGTTGAGCTCATAACCTGGAAGTAAAGACCCTATTGTCTAATGCCTTTCTCCTATATTCAATAACCTGGTATTATATTTTACTTCAGTTTTAAAATGTTGCTTATAAAACATCTATATAGCATGCTAGATTTTCCAAATATGCCCTGAGGAGTCTAGGAATATTTAAGTATAAATTGATTTTGACTTAAAATACCAATACTAATTAAAAAAAAAATACAGATATAATAGAGATCTTAATAGTAATTGGAAGCTGTGGTGATTAACATTGACATGACCTGAATGTGTCTATACAAATGTATTTAAATTCACAATCTTTTACAATACTGCTGTGTCATTTACAAAAAATATTTTTAAAAAATTGACTAGACAATTTGGCAGCTTTTGCAGCTCTTGAATGCTAGAGATTATGTCTAAGAGAAGCATGGAAAATGAGATTTTGCATCAAATATGCACCTGCACATATACTATTGTAAGCTACTTTAAGAACTTTAGTTCAAGTAGGGAAATTTTACTTCATTCTTATTTAACACTAAGGGATGGTCATATCTTCAAGTGAGACATACTTGGTCAAGATTAATAAATTTCTCACTATTTAGAAACAAATTAAGATGAAATGGGAACATACCATAATGAAAATGGTATCGTCGCTAGCTTCATTTGATCTGAGAGAGTAAAATTACAATGTGCCTTTCTTTATGAGGTGATTTTGTGAAGACAAATACTGTTAGTTTAGATTGATCTGTGCAGAAATTTGAATATGTTGATCTTTGTTTTGAAATGAAAATATTGCTGCTTCTAACAATAGAATAGAGTACCTTGTGCTTTCTTGCTGAAAACAAAGAAGAGTGTACGAGAAGAATATTAAAGCAAAATAATCATATGTGCTGAAGATATTTTCCCTTGGAAAAGGCTGATTTTACACAATAGAAATGTTTCTCAGGACTGTTAATTCTGTCAAAGTGTCAATGCAAGTTATGCAAACCATACTCAAAACCCAGAAATTCCATTTTTGGGAGAAAAAAAATAAAAAAGGGAGATTTTGACATTTCAGATCTGGTAACATACAAGTGATTAAAAAAAAACCCAGCTCAATATTTTAGAGACAGATTTACATCACGATTAAGTGCCATAATCAATGTTCCATATTTTTAATGAGTGCCCCAGTAGCAACTATTGGCTCAGTTGAAGAGAGTCAGGTTCAGTCTGTGTTCTCTCTCCTTCAGAGATTTTGGATGATGAAACTTCTTTTGTTTTTCCAAATATAAAATTGGATGTATGGGTTTATGTCCTCTAATACTGTATAAACTCAAAATTCATCTTAAAAAACATGTAAATTGGTTCTCATGTTATGGTGGTCACTAGAATGATTATTATAATTTCCCTGATGCATTGCCTCTTGAACAAACCATTACCTCTTCCAAGATACAACATTTTCTCTCTTCTCCTTTGTGGGCTGAAGGAATACACTTAAAACATCAGGCTTCAGCTTCATGTTGCTATCCAGAGCCTAATTTTTGTACTAAATAAATAAATAGACAAGTTAAGTAAATAAATAAATAAAATGTTTTATCTTGTAGCCATTTTCTAATCCAAGGGAAAAAATTACATAAAAATTCTTACTGCTTTTCCCTTCCCTCCTCCCCTCCAATGAAAATTTGGAGCCATGTGATAAATATATGAAAATTTCATAGTCCAGTGGATTATATATATTTTACTAGAACTAATATTTTCAGTAGAAGCTTTAGCATTCAGTGATTGTCTCTTTTCATAATGTAACTCTCAGAACTGCAACATTCTGGCTGTGTTCCAATTTATAAAATTGAAGTGGCCACAGTTCACTAGTTTTTCTATGCAGGAAATAAAGCTGTTAGATATAGATGTGATAAATATTTCTAAGTAATGGATTACACTGTATAAACCAAACAATAATTGTTTTATGGGAGTTATTAAAATGTTCTTTACGCCTTTGTCCACAATCAAAGTTGCAATGATTAATATTTTGAAGTTTGCTGGAATTTCCACTTCTTAATTTAAGGAAATCTCTTCTTGTTCACAGAGTACTAAAAGTTTTGTGAAAATATTAAAAAAATAAACCAAACAACCAAACAAAAACCCCAAACCCTATGTGCTGGTTTGGGCTAATTGGAATATTTTAATGAAGAAAACTATACTATAGGCTGTGAAAGGTAAACAGTGGTGATGTCTGCTTCACTCATAGGCTTGCTGTGATGTTTAGGAATAAGTACTCAAAACAAAAGATAAAACAGTTGGGCTTGTGGTGCTCTCTGGGGCAGTGTCTGGGGCTGCCTAGCAACTTCTGGCTTCTCCTCTCCGACAAATTAATTTCACTAATCACTTTTCTTCTAACTCCTCCTCTGGCTGATCCTCAAAACCTTGGGGTAAGGTATAGGGGTGGGGAGAAGGTGGAAGGGTGGTTGGGAACCCCTCCTGGGGTCTCTGATTTCTGGGAGGGGTGTTGTGTTTCTGTATTACCTTTACCTTGTATATTTCTGTAAATATTCCTGTATATAGTGTATATATCTGCTTGTATATTGTGCTGAGCTGTAAATATAGCTTCATCTAAACTTCCAGTTGCTGAGTTTTAGCCTGGGTCATTTTACAAAGTGTGGGGGGGCGGGTAACTCCCTAACCCACATCACCCTGCTTTAATATTAATATCATGAAATAAATTTCCTAGATTGTATCTGTATTGGAAAATCTTGTTCATTATAAATGTTACAGAGTTTTTTGTTTGCTTTTTTTTTTTTCTCAGTCTTTTAAAGTAGCATTTTCTTCTCCTAAGGAATACAGGGATTTTTTAATAGCTTTTCTTTTAAAGTAGTTATACTATCCATATTTGTTGCTGTATGCTCCTTGTATGTTATGTTTGTTTCCCAGAAAAAATTTCCTTTATCATCCCATAATATTCTGAGGTTTTTAGGTAGTTGTTATAATCTCATACATCTCCTGCAAATTTATTTAGCTGTAGCTCGATGTTTTTTTTTAAGTTGTTCATAGTGTTTTTCCCATGGTTTATAGCACTCATCTTTGTATGTGAACAGCATGACTTTATTAGAAGAATATGGGTGTGGAGCAATTGAGGCTTCTGACATTCACAGACATTCATAAACATTCATAGAAGAAATATGAGAGCCAACATATGGAGGAGAGCAGTTTGCAAACTCTTATGATACTTAGCATAGTTCTCCCTCTGGGTCTTCTCACTCTGGGCATTTACAAGTCACATCCTCAGCAGGCCATGGATGGCAGTGAAACCAAAGTAGCACTGGTGGGATCTTGACAAATATTCTATACGTCCTTCTGCAGAAACCTGGAAGGTGAGGATACAATAGTGATGCTCTGGAGATGGTAACGGACACTATAAAGACCTAATTTTCTTAAATCTGTTAGAGATCTTGGCATGGTTCTCCATCAGGCCTTTCAGAACAAACTTCAAGATAAATGCAGTTACACAGAGCACATTTTTATCATTACATTGCAATTACCATGAGAGTGGCAGAAGCTGTGATAAGGCTCACATTCTCAATTGCATGTACTAATTATTTGATCCTAGACTCAAGTGGCACAGTAATCACCATCAAGCCCAGTAACTAATGATAATAGATGAAAACCTGCTGATCTTCCAGCTGCCAGTGACAATGAGAGAGATATTATGGAGGCAGAGTAGCAATTTCTTTGTTTAAGACTCCATTGGACTATGAATATTGTGTTAGTGGCTTTTCCCATCTTTGTTATTCTTGTTATTAATAATAAATAGGTATTAAACCCCCCATGCTTTAAATATACATTATATAAATTATTCCTCTAGAAACTCCATAGTGCAGAGATGTTGTACTGTACAATTACTGTACAATCAAAAATGAACACTTAGAAAAGTTTGCTATAATGTTTCATGATCTTTCTAATCTTTAGATTTCTCAGTAGATATTTGGCAACCTAAAATCCTTGGGTTTTGTGCTGTCATCTTTATTTGATTAAGAAAAATAAGTTATTCATTTACTCGCAAAACTCAGAGAACTTGATGTTGAGACAATTCATGCTGGCAAGACTCAGTGGTATTGCAGAATTTCAATTACTTTCAAAAACTCTGAACAGAAATTGAAGTTTTCATCAGCTGACAGGAAGAACCACAGAGCCTTGCTTCAGACAGTTTTAGTAGCATTTCTGGTCTCCATTTAGGATTTTGAAAACACATGTTTAATGGTATATAATCTCTTGAGTTGCATTAAGAAAAAGTATTGAAAGTCTTTTGTTTTGGAATATTTGCCTTATGTCATCCTAAAACTGTATAGAGACAGAAACAGATTTTTGATCTGGAAGAAAGTTATTATTTTTGAAGACATGCTTTCTCGTCCGCTGTTGTACAATAGCAGAACTACTAGCTGTAGTTACTGAAAATAAGCATAAATCAGGACATTAAAAAGAGATGTGAACCTTTGGGAAAAAGTACATGTGAGTACATCTCCACAGAGCTGAGCTTTGACTGCACTGAGGTGGCCTATGCAGTAGCTTTGGTAGCAGGAGGACTATTCACTAATGTGGACCTGTAAAACTTTAATTACTTCTGACATGAAATTGTGTTTTCTGAAAATCATGTACCAGTGTTTTGTCATACTGAAACTGAAATGAGAAAAAAATATTGGACTATAACTTATACCAAATAATTAATAGGTTTGTTTTTTTTAATGGACAAGTAGAGGGAGCAAAAGCAGAAATGAATCTTCTGCTGCTTGAGGCCTTTGGGATAGTTCATGTCTTTTGAACTTAGACCACTGGGATTTTTTGTACAGAGACTCTGTATGCCTACACCATCTGCTGTATGATTAAAGGTCACTAAATATTTAGTCTTATTTTACACTCATGAAGGCTTGTTTTAAACCTGACGATCTCAAAGCACTTTACTGAGAGAGGAAGATTTTGTAGATTTTATATGAAAACCGTGGCAATTGAAACCATTGTTAAATGCTTTCTACATCATACTGTTATATTTCATACAACCTTTTTCTGTACTGACCAAAGAAAGTACTCAATGGTAAGTATAGATAGTAAGGGTAGTTTATAATAACGAGTTAACAGGTTTTTATCTTCACCAATAAGGTAGACGATATGACATACTGAAGAATGTGCTACTCAGGTGTCAGAGGCTCCACAAGGTGGAGTGGCCAGGAAGGGCACAGCAGCCAGGGCCCATGCCACCCCCAGCCAGGCACAGGGCAGTCAAGGGCACTGGGGCAGCCCCAGCTCAAGCTGCTGGGCATTTTACTGGGAACAGGCTGAAGACAGGCTGGGTCATAGGCCTGTGAGCAGGCCAGCAATGGGAAGCTGGAGACCAGTCTTGCTGCAGCATTGCTGGGGCAGGGGCTGGTTGGAGCCCTGGGGTGTTGGGCAGGGGCAGTTAGGGTTAGTGTTGCTAACAGGCAGGTTTAGTAGATGAATTTAAAACTCCTAGAAAGACATCTACAATGTCTTTAATATCATAACGTGCCTCTCTGAGGATTCAAATACATATTTTTGGCTTTGCACTTTATTGAACTTACCACGAGCAGAAGCAAGTTTCAATACATTGTTTTTAACATCAGCTGGATATTATTTCAAAGAATAATCTTTGAGGAAGAGGAAGATTTGCCTTGTATTTTGTGGAACTACTCATAAAACGAAGCAGAAAGCTGAATCATAGAATCATAGAATGGTAAGGTTGGAAGGGACCTCAAGGATCGTCTAGTTCCAACCCCCTGCCATAGGCAGGGACACCTCCCACTAGTACAGGTCACTCAAGGCCTCGTCCAGCCTGGCCTTGAACACCTCCAGGGAGGGAGCAGCCACAACCTCCCTGGGCAACCTGTTCCAGTGTCTCAGCACCCTCACTGTAAAGAACTTCCTCCTAACATCTAGTCTAAATCTCCCCTCTACCAGTTTAAACCCACTGCCTTTAGTCCTGTCATTGCAAGACCTTGTAAATAGTCCCTCCCCAGCCTTCCTGTAGGCCCCCTTCAGATATTGGAAGGCTACTATAAGTTCCTTCTACATTTCCTGAAAATGTTGACTTGGCATTGACTGGATTTCAGAGTAGGAGATACTGTCAAAGATGCATGGATCAGGCATTTTCTCGGTTTAATAGTCTGCAGATTAATTCTACTGTTCTCATGCAAAATATGAAGCATTTTGTCATAAGCCTCTATTAGGTCAGTGCTTAACAGTTGGCATCAAGCTACATGCCATATGGGTGGTTTTACATTTTAGAACAGAAAATGACTATTTAGATAAACTGCCCTGCATTTCATAAACACACCAGAAGCATCAGAGGCCTTGAGCTGCAAAAGGTTTGAAATACATACCTGGGACAGGAAAAAGAATACATTGAAATACAGCACAACTGAAACATTAGCTGAATCTGGCAATGTTTCATACGACTGTCACTACAGCAATGGGAGATGTTATTTACAAAAGGCTTCTCCTCAGCAGGACATAGGAGAGAAAATATAACAAAAGTCTTGTGGGTCAAGATAAGGACAGGGAGAAATTGCTCACCAATAACAGACCAAATGGACTTTATTTGGGGAAATTAATTTATTACCAATTAAATCAGAATAAGATAATGAAAAATACAATCAGAGCTTAAAAACATCTTTTCACTCCCTCGCTTCTTTCCTGGCTCACCTTCACCCCCAGTTTTCTTTGCCTTTTCCCTACAGTGATGCAGGTGGTTGGGGAATGACAGCTGTGGCCAGTTCACCGAGCATTGCTTTGCCGCTCCTTCCTCCTCAGGGGGAGGACTCCTCACACTCTTCCCTTACTATGACATGGTATCTTCTATGGGAGACAGTGCTCCATGAACTTCTCCAGCATGACTCCTTCCCATGGGCTGCAGTTTTTCATGAACTGCTCCAGTGTGGGTCCCTTCCATTTGATGTAGTCCTTGAGCATGGGTCCTCCACAGGGTCATAAGCCATGCCAGCAATCCTGTTCTGGTGTGGGCTTCTGTCTCTGTGGGTCCACAAGGCCTGCCAGAATGGTCTTCCCACATGGTCTTCCCATGGGGTCACAGCCGCCTTTGAACATACCCACGTGGTCCAGGGTGGGGTCCCTCATACTCTGCAGGTGACGTATCTGCTCCACTATTAATCTCCATTGGCTGCAGGGAGAAGACCTGTTTCACCATGGTCCTCACTGTGGGCTGCAGGGGAATCTGTGCTCCAGTGCTCCTGCCTTCTTCTTCATTGTCTTTGGAGTTATTTCTCTCACATATTCTCACTCCTCTCTTCTCTGGCTGCTGCCATGCAGTTTTTTTCCCTGCTTCCTAAGTATGTTATTGTAGAGATTGTCACTGATGGCCAGCATCAGGTCTGTGTTGTATGTGTCATATGCTTGCTCTGTCAGATATGAGGGAAGAAGGTTCTAGTGGCTTCCCACAGAATCCAACCCTGTAGCCCTCCCCACTAAAAAAACTTTGCCATGCAAACCCAATACAGCACTGGAAGATACCAAGTTTTCATCCCTACTCTTTATCATGAGAGTAGTGGAACAATAGAACAAGTTGCCCAGGGAGGTAGTTGAGGCCTCATCCCTGGAAATATTCAAGGTCAGGCTCAACAAAGCTCTGGGCAACCTGATCTAGTTGAGGATGCCCCTGCCTACTGCAGAGGGGGTTGGACTAGGCGACCTTTGGAGATCTCTTCCAAGCCAAACCATTCAATGGTTCTATGATTCTATTAGAACAGACTGAAGAGATTTTCTGGTCTTCATTTTTAGCATAGTTTAGCTCTTTTCCTTGAATTACTCAACTTTGTTCTGTGATAAGTTCCCTTCTGGTACAAACATTGAACAAATGTATTTTTTATTATTTCTTGACATTCAATGTATTAAAAAAAAAAAAAAAGAGAAAAAAGGTACTTATGATTCAAGTTTGTTTTAGAGTAATGAATTGAGGAAGAATTCTCTCTTGACAAGTATGAAGGGCAGAGTGTTTTTTTCTTGTGTACACTTCTGGATAAATGCATACTATGTGGTGGCCTGTTATGGTGAGGGACTGCATTTCATGATCAGGTTGCACCAAATAACAAGTAAGTTACAAAAAGTGCCAAATGCCTTGGTAGAAAGTTTTAAATCTCTTGGAGCTATTCAGCTGACCTAACCTAAGTGATACTGAATATGTTAAAAGTACTTCAACAATTTTGTTGATATATTTTTCAGTAGAGTGTTAACCATGCCTGAAGGAGTCTGGTAAAATATATTGAAATTACACAGCGTAATCACATCTGTGAAATTGTTGACAAAATAAAACTTCCCAGAGAGCAGCTGTCAACCTTGTACTATCCCCTGGCATATTTTGAAAAGGGCTTCAACTTGATGAATAATACTCATGGTACAAGCTATGCTTCTTTGCAACTTGTGAGCTTGTCATCTTTGATTCTCATAAAATGTCTTGGTTCTCCACTGGAAATATTGTCACCATCTTTTTCTGTCCATAATAACAGTGTATCTGCAGTTTAAATTCCCTGAGGAAAATGAGAAACATAGGTCTAAATCTATCAAGGAAACTCTTGTGATTATTTTTGTCATCTTATAGTCTTTGCATCTATCATTTTTTTTTCCACCAAAATTAAATGTAAATGTATTGTGGTGATGTGAATATTTGTCTCATTGCAGAAACTATGAAAGCATAAACCGTGGCAGTGCAAAATTTTCTGTTCCCCTGTTATTTGAAGACCGAACAATAGCATTTTTGTTGTAATCTGATTCATTTCCTCCTTTGTAGAGAATATATATATACACACTCCCAAGCTCAGTGAAGAAATCTATAAAATATTTATAATTTAAACATTTAAACACATGCTTACTCAATTAATATGTCTATTTGAATACAAATCTGTCATGGGATAAACAGATAAATATGTCAAAATGAAATCCAAATCTATGTAGGAAGTAAATATGGAAAAATATGCCAGCCATGATAATTTTTTTTTTCAGTTAAATATTTTTCAGAATAGTCAGATCAAGGATATCTGTAACATTTCAAGAGGTCATTATCTTATTCTTTAATTAAGCCTACCTGGATATATTTTTTTGCCATTTTGATTGATACAATAAGTAAGGCTAAATGAATGTTCAGTTAGCATGATAAAGTTCTAAGTCTAACTTAAAACTTAGAAGGCATTCTGTGAACAATTATCAGAGCCAAGTAGTGAATAGCTTTTCATGTCAATGGAAAGAAAATTAACAAAGTGCAAACAAAATCTACAGAGCTCTTGCATTTTGTTTAAAACAAAATATTTGTAAAAGTAAATTGAATAAAAATCACTATTTATGAATTAGAATCCCACTGTGAAATATGTCAGTTTTCATGTTAACTGATTCAAAGATCCTATGCCACAAAATGTACTTTGTTCTTTCTGTTGACAAGTTAGTTTAATTATCTTTATGTCACTGAATCACAGTAAGTGTGCCCTAGCATATCCTGAAGATACTTTACTGAAGATTTAAGGTCCACTGCAATTCATACTGAAATATGTAAGAATACAAGTTATTCTTGTATTCTGCTTTGCAAATGTTGCTATGGTTATTGCTGAAAGCTGTGATGTCACTTATATTGGTGAAAAGGTAGCTGGGAAGGATTAACCTAGACTTGTTTTTGTGGTAAAGTGTTTGACAGGAAAAGTTTTTTAAACTCAGCAGCTTTCAGTCACTCAAAAATCACTCTCCAGATTTTTGACAGCTTATAATTAAAATTAACTCTTTTTTTTTAATTAAGAAAACTCAAGGTGATTAGCTATAAAGAAATAAAAGTTTCTTGTGTAGCAAAAAACCAGGTTCTCCTCCATCCCCTCCAAGCTTTTCAACTGCCTTCTACTCTTAGCAGCCTCCTCCTTTGCTGGGTCCTTGCCTTTTCTCATGATCTTTCTTGCCACTGACACGGCTTGGAGTCTAGTCTCCTTAAGCTTTCCTCCTGGAAAATCTAGTTATGACCAACACTTGTTTATTTTTAGTGAGTGTTGTGATGATCTACATATGTCATTAAGTGGAATTTATGACAAACAGAGAATTCATTTTTGACAAAGGTACAACAAAACCCATAGTGGGGTTTCTTGGGGTGGATTTTATGGAATATATTTCATTGTACCTCCTGCATCTGTGGAGGAAATAGCATTTCTTAAACAGTAACCTTTCTCAACCTATCCATCAACTTTCTGAGCAAGACTTTTCTTAGTCTCTTAAACAGTAGCTGAAAGCAGCATCTTACAATGTAAGGATTAAAGTATGAAGGAGGTACTGATCTGCTCTGTGTTATCCCATACATCACAAGTGTAATAAGGGTCTTGGAGAAAGCATAAAGGGGTGAATACTTATACTGCTTAAAATAAACTTTGTTTTCTATGAGTTAAGTTGCTTAATTTGCTAGCCTTACAAATGTGCTTATATTCACAGAAGTCTCTATTCACCTGACAGACTGTTGTGCTTCAGCACAGCTCCACACAGTTTCTAGATCTAGGGCCATAGAGGCAATGGCTGATGCTTCAAATGAGGTCATTTTTTTAACAGAGGAACCCCATTATTTTTGAAGTTCCTTATTGAGATTGTTTTGTATCAAAAGGAAATTTTATGGAGAGCTATTTTTATTCTCTTGAATTTTGAGTATTAGGGACCTGAGGCAAGAACAATTCTCTCTGTTAAGTAGGAGATTAGAGATGAGGTCTAAGATTTGCATAATGTAAAAGGTGTACATCATTGTAAGTATCATTAATATTTTTCAGTCCTTAGGCAATTAATAAAAGGGCAATTTTAGAATTAGCCTTTGGGTAATATCTTTTAACAAAACAACGTATCAAAATATTATTTGTTTAATTATATTTGATTTATATTTTCCAGTTAATTTTTACTTTGTTTCCTGAAAAGGAATCATCAAACCATCTAAATAGGTTTTAGTGGTAGGGCTAATGCTTCCATAAAGGGTTTAGAACAAACAGTTCTAATCTTCAGTATTACCAGGAAGGTGATATTTAAATCTTCATTTTCCTCTCGCATATCATATAACATTTTGAGGCTGCTGCTGAAGCAATAGATTATTGCAGCACTTCACCTTGACCATCAGTATGACCCTCGATGAAAGGAATCTTTTTCTCTTCATATCTCAGTGAGCTCTAGACAGTGATATCTTTGTGGCTCGCAGACCAAATTCACCAATCTCTACTTGATTGTCATTTTTAAAAGGAAATTAAAGAAACCTCGAACTTCTTTTCTTAACTGATGGGTCAATGGCCATAACATTACAATAGATTTGTAAATCTGCCCACATATTTTTCCACATAAATGGGAGGTGGAGGCATTTGGTTTTTTGTGGAGGTTAAGTGTCAAGTACAGAGACACAGAAAAAGCTGGGGGATGAGTGGGATATAATTTCATCTACATCCATTGCTATGATAAATGTCAGGTGAGTCAATTTTATACATAGACTGGAATTTTCCTTCACAATAGTTGAAACCAAACTGCACGATGGTTGTGAAGTTAAACATTATTTCTTAAACATTTTTGCCTTGCACAAATATGCTGTGACACAGGCTACAAGGAATGGAATATGGCATATTAAATTCAAGCAATGTTTCATGTTGATGCTAAGTGTGGAAGGGTTAAAATTACCTCCAAAGTAAAATCACCAGACTAGCTCAGAAGGTTTGGAAGCAAAATGAAGCTTCTTTTTACAGCAAACTAAAATCTAAAAGCATAAAATATGATGCATATGTACAAAATATATTTACATATATTTACAATTATTCACAATTCATAAATAAGACAAAAATAATCATTCTGGACAAAACCAAAAGGGGCTACTAACCNACCCAAGGAGCTCCTTTCTGTTTATTGCGGAAGGCAATGGTGAATTACAAGAGGCTTTAAGTATTTACTCACAAAATATTATTGAACAGTACCCAAAGCACATGGAGGGGTTGCTGTCAGTCAAAGTTGTTAGAGGCTTTGGAGTTTTCCCAGTCTCTTTTCTTAGGAAACCGGGAGTCTGGCACAGTGTCTGACCTGGTTTCTCTTGACTCCCGATTCAGCAGAAGCCTTGCAGAGGGGCAGGCAGGATGCAATGCCTTTGTGCATTTGGCACAATGTCACGCTGGCTGATCGCATGGAGGTATCTAGAGACTGTTCCTGGTCTTGGAGTTCCACACACCTCAGGATGCAATGAGTTAATAGGACCACGGATACAACAGCAGAGCACAGATACAATGGCAGAGAGCATATTGTCCTGCCTGCTCATCCCTTTTTATCAGTACAGCCCCAGACTAATGGGCCTTTGGACACAGAATAGCCAATCACAACGACAGTTAGCCAAGCTTGACCATATTAGGTGAAGCCATAGGCTTGCTTTACCCTTTGTAGGGCAGAACACAGGCCTTGCACAAGGCAGGCACAAGCTGAGTGTGTGTACCTTTTTTCCACAGGATGCAAATGGCCAGGGTCCTTAGACTCAGTGGCTCTGGGTTCTTTGTCCTTTTTCCCACGATTGCTTCTTCCCAGAACAGAGGAGGAAGAGCAGAAAAACATGTCTGGGCAAGGCAGGACATGTATAAGCCTATTTTGGCCTGCTTAGGCCTACCACGACATAGCTCCAAAACACAATAAAGAAACACACTATCATGGAAACCCAAGTAAATAATTATTTAGTATGTCCTGGAAGTTAAAACCTAAACATCTTCATTGCTGCTCCAAGACTGGACTGAACTTCTGGCATATTGGAGATTGGGAGAGTTTTGCTTTATTTTCATGGATGTTATAATACGTATTCATGTACTTATGGTTAAGGTTTTAACCACTGTCAATTTTTGATTCAAACTATTGCCACTGAAAGGAGAAGACCTGAAAGTTATGACAATTTTTTTTTTTTAACATCTTCAAGAAACTGTTTCTACAAACCTACTCACTTCTAGGTCAAGTAATTTTGCTCTGTTGACTTCAGTTTTCTATGTTTGTAGATGGATTAGGTTTTGCCTTTTTTTTCACTTGACCTGCTGAGTGTGTCACAGCACTTGCCAGATTACAGCCCAGGTTTCAGTGTTTTGATGATGAAAAGAAATGAATTGTACATATAGTGTATGTATCTTCTGACTTTAGATACTCAGGCATGTATCCCAGCAAGACCATCCAGATTATCTATGTCTTTTAGCAGTGTGTGGCTCATAATCATAGTCTTAAAGACTTAAGGACAAAAAAGAAATTGATCAGCCCCTCTCAGGCTGCTGTTTGGCTTTAATGTCAGATGTCTCCTGAACTGACAGGGATGAATAGTTCTATAATATTCACATCATCAACAACAGCAATCTATGTAGAGTTACGTGTTTTTAATAAGGATCCTATTGTGATCTTATTCAGTATCCTGTTGTGTTAATAAGGACACTGCCACTATTTTCCACCATTGTATAGTGGAAAGGGAGAAGAAAGCATAGAACAGAGATTCAGAGCCAGGAGGTGAGCTCATTCAGATGTCACTAAGGTTCTCTCCCATTCCACCATCTCATTTATGTTCCATATTCTGGGGTTCAGGAGAAGCTATATTAACCAAATTGTCTCTGCTTGAAATAACTGATATCCATAAACAAGGGGATCCTTCCTTATTAGAGAATGAGTGG
The DNA here is from genome assembly GCA_013399055.1 of Ramphastos sulfuratus. NCBI lineage: Eukaryota > Metazoa > Chordata > Aves > Piciformes > Ramphastidae > Ramphastos > Ramphastos sulfuratus. Next base: position 89,613 of record WBNM01034532.1, on the reverse strand, counting down.
AACAACCTGTGGATTCCTAATTAAATTGTGTCCACAGATGGTAGAGAATTGTTGCAGCTCAGCCAGGAAGATACCTGAAGTAAGGTTAAACTATTTCAGGTGAGACTACTACACTACATCTGTGGCAGTGTGGATGATGCTTAGTATGGGGAATAAATTGCATCTAAGGTCATCCAAGTAAGGGTATAGACAACATGCTATAGAGTCAGAGCTTTCTGCTCTTTTACAGGGACAAGATCTTCAGCTAAAGAAATTCTTCATGTCTCACAGTGTTAAATCACTATGTGTTAGTGTAATTGTGTGTATGGGGAGCAAATTGAGGGTAGATGTTGTCTCCTGCTGCTGAATCGTGCTGAGTGCAAATGTCAGGAGGTTATACTGGGATTGTAGAAATGCTTTTCATTCACAAAGATCTGTTTATATGTTTCTCTTCTACAAAATATCAACTCATTTAATTCCAGAAAACAGTTAAAAATACTGGGGAAGATGGTTGGGTAATACTGAATAATTCAGGAAGTAGATAATAAACATGATTCCTGTCTAATCAGTGCATTGTTGAAAAACTATTAATATAGTTTCTCATATATAGAAAGTCTGTGTTCTAGTGTGGCATCCTAATCCAGTAAACCCAGCTTCTTTTACTGTCAGATTAATTTTCTCCTTGTGTCTTCTTTACATGTCCCCAGCATGGAGTCCAGAGAGGACCACAGGAGTGTTAGAGTAGGTGCTGATGGGCTGAGGGGACCCATAGAGATATCTGTTCATAAGGATTACTCCTGAAATATTGTTGGACTGCTCATTCAGAAAAATAGGCCTAGAATTCATGAGATTTTGTTTGTTAGCTTTACCAAACTAAATTACAACAGTTTGTTCATATTGAGAGATTACCATGAGAATGTTAGTTGTTGTCAATCAGAAAGTTAGAAAAGCACAGCCGTGCAGCACTGCCTAAACAAAACATTGAACTCTGACACCTTCATAAACTCATCTATCAATTTAATTTTTTTTTGGTGGTAATTACTAGCAGTGTGGGAAATCATAAAATATTAAAATGTTTCTACCTTATTAAGAAAGATAAGTAAAACTGAAGAAGGTTACATGAGCTTTTGTTGCTCGTATATGTAACTATATTCCATATTTAGAAGCAATCTTTCCTTTAAAAGAAAAAGAGTTCAATAAATCATGATGACATTTGTGTCTTTTCTCCTTAACACCTAATCAGGAATTTCTTGATACCTGTTTTTGAAGATTTGGATTGTTCACTAGTGTTGACAATTCAGTAAAAGTCACTTGGGCAAACACTGTTATCTAATGTGAGTAAGATTAAAAGGAGCCTTTAATTTTTATAGTCTGGCTGGTAACTTTTTTACAGAGTTGATCTTAAGATGTGGAACCAATTAATGTAAGAGCCATTAGTTTTCTCTTACTTGTGCTCTATGGCTTTAATGACATCTCAATATTTCCTGCGTTTTATATTTCTAATTTATTTAATCAATCATGCATCAGTTGAAATTTGAAGAATGAAACAGACTGAGCTCCCCTGTCCTGATTTAATTTAAATTTATTTTTTCCACCACTTGAATCTTTTTTATCTCTTCCCTGCATCCTTCCTCCATTTTGATATACTAAAAAGAATTCAGATTAAAGCTGTGCACATCAGAGATTAACATGCTATTGATTGAAAACTGTCGCAAAGCATCACACTTAGTAGCAGTGACTATGGAAAAATTCTCAGAAGAGTCTTGTCTCATAATGAATCCTCACCACAATATTTTGTTGCTTTAAATCACCTAGTTGGTAGTTCCATCATCTGGAGGCTTTGATGGCTGATGGGAATGTATCTTTTCACCTCAGTCTGGCATTCCTTCCTTTGCCATGCAGCACCATGCCCTTCATTAAGGTTTATGTATCTGTCACTGAACTGGAAAAGGATGTGTGGAAGAGTTTAAGTTGTTATTTCAGATGTAAATTAAGTCTCTCATGCTGTTGGCAGGGCAGCTCTGCAGGATGTGCTAGAACAGCGGCTGATATGCTGGAGCAGCTCTTAACAGCCTGTGGGTGAGAAGGAGAGACAAATCCTTAAGTTAGCATTGCTGGCGAAGGAAGTTGTCTTTCTCAGCCAAGCTGCTCATTTTCATGTTAAAAAAAATGAAACATTTTGTTTGGCAAGACCTCCTTTATCATAAATCCCAAATGAATAGTACATATATTTTAAGCTTTAATGTACATCTTTTGTAAACTTTTTGATTTCCTTTTTCTCCAGACTAACATGCAGCTACCTGTTTTACACTGGAGCAGGCATGTCATCTTGCTTACTCATTTCAGCATTACAAAGTAGGGTGTTTCACATTTAAGCACAACTTAACATAAGGAAGTCATAGATATTCAGTCTGTTTCATTAGAATTCTTGAACCTAGACTACCCAAGTCTTATGATATTTTAAACTGCTGATAATGTTTTAACATCCTCCTTGAATGCTAATAGTATGGAAGCTACTTCTTTGTTCTTATATGACATAGTTGCTCCTTCCTTCTGTTCTGAATAAAGGGCTGCAGGCGAGGAATATTTATTAATTTTAAAATCCTGCCACCCACGTAACTTATATACAGAATTAGTAAAATATTATTTGCAGGTTTGTTACTCAGTCACAAAGTATCTCCCAGGATACAGGAATGGGTACAAATAGTCAGTATTTGGAAAATGACAGAAACCATGAGCAGTATATTGCTGCTACTAACACGAGAAAGTATTCCCTGGAGACTTAGCCAAGACCCAAATATACTCACAAGGCTGATTGTAGTTGTGAGAAGTCCTCTTGGTGTTTGTTTTATGAGAAACCTTCTGGAACTGCAATGTGTGATCCACATGTGCAGGGGGAGAAAACCCCAGGCAGAGCCAGTGTGTTCTCTAGCAGACCCATTTTGTAGTGGCTCATGGCCCAAATCTCTGCATCTTGGACGCTGCAGATCATATTCCACATGCCGGAAAAAGGGCAGAAGACTGATCTGTATCAGGTTCTGCATGGCCCAGGCTTATGCTGGCCTGGGCCTTTAACCCTAACTTGTGATTTGGGGGAAAGGACCCAGGTGGCAGCTGACACAGCCTTGAAAGGGGGGAGCTCCTTATCACTTTTCCCATGCTTCTGGTCTTCACCCCCATCCCGACTCACAAGGATGCATTACCATACATTCTTCTCTACAAATGGAGAGAAAAAACATTCTGTGCAATTATTTTGAATTACCAATATTTTTTTCTGGCTCTGTCTGTAAATTCATGTCACTCTTCAAATTCCTTTAAAAACACTGATTATTTTCACATAAAATAGATGTTGTTTTTTTAGCATCTTTCATTACTTTTTACATCAATATTAAGTGCCATTTCTTTAACTTTTCCCGTACTTCTTTTTCAGATACTTTTGTAATATTAACACTGAACAAAGGCATACCTTCTAAACAGTGTGATTGTTTCTCTTGACTGTGAAATCCTCTGATAAACTTTTATAGAAGTAACACTACCAGTAAAGCTTTCACAAAACATTCAAAGTAACTGAAATCCATTCTAGTTTGCTACTGTATGACAGATACATTAATTTGATAGTGTTTACTAATTAAATCTGACTGTGTGCAGCTGGAAATCTCTTCTTATTTATCTTTGGATGCAAAGTTTTTCAATATATTAGATCAAAAATCAAAAGAGGCATCACAGTAACTTTTCAGTGAATACACCTTCACAAACTAAATTGTAGAGGTGGCAAAATAAATTATGCTTATGTGCACAAAACATGCAAAAAGTGTATGAATAGTACATGAATTAGATTCCAAATGTGTTTTTTTACATAAAAAATACATTAATTATTCCATCAAATTCAGGCTAGGAAACGGATATGGAAATAGAATTGTGTCCTTATTTCTCATATCCTCAGAGCAGATTTGACTGAGAAGCAGCCTACTTTGGCCAATAATTTTCAATACTCTGTTTCAGGAATTCCTGTTCTGATATATTTGCTGGCCCAGTTTTTATTAAGAATTGATTAAGGGTAAGATATTTTGATCTAGTATGTTCATGTTGTATTCAGTTTTATTTAGTATGATTATAAATGGGAGAAATACTATATTAAAATTAAAAATATAGTCCTAGATGTAGCTGAAGAGACCTATTAATTGATCCAGGAATTGAAAATTCCTCTTTTGGTGCTATAAATTTACTTGTTTTTTCTTGGGCAGTGAATTAAACATTTAGGTGTTTGATTTTCATCAGAGATTGGAAAAGTTCATAGAGCTGTTAGGTTCCTTAATCTCTACATTTAATTTACATGCAAAAATTATTTCATCTAGTTCTGGTAGATTGTTTGTATTGCCATGACTTTTAGGCGGGTAGAAGTGCATAAATCCAGTTTGTCTTCATCACCAAATATCTTCTTTTTGATCATCTATTTGAACATGCATAGCAGAATATAATCAGTCTTGAAGTGTATGGGAAAATGAAGTATACTACTTAAAAAGAAAATATTTCAGTCACTCAGAAAAAGGGGAGTTCACATGAAGGGGAAGACTTGACTAATTCTATACTTTCAGAAATCCTTGAAATATGAATGCCAACAAACTTCATGATTACTGAGTCAAAGAACAGTTGGTGGGGATTATCCCAGACCCATGATGCTGACGTGTCATAGCGGAATCCTAAGTGCTTCCACACTCAGCCTCAACATCTACTGGGATGTAGCTTTTGCCCTCTCACACTGTGACATAATTATAATTTTTTGGCAGCTTGTTACATTAGAGTGCCTGAAATACTAAAAGGACTGTGTCATGACCTTCCAAAATAGTGGCTTTATAGCACAATGCCTGTAGACTTTCCAGTTTTCCATTTAGTCACATCTCTTTCTACTTTGTCCTCTCACTTCCCATTTGCTCTGCAGAATTATAAAACTTTCATCCTTGTCACTTACTGCATTTTCTTATGAAACTACACTCTTATCTTTGTGATTTTGTTTCTTCTTTTAGCTTCTGTATCTGTTTGTTTTGACATCTTTTTATGGTCTGTTGGATGCTCTTTACCATTTTTTAGTATTGCGTACTCATTTCCTCCTTCACTAGCATTCATAATTCTTTAAGCTTCATTTAAAAGAACGCAGTGTTCTTTCGACAAATCTGTTCCTTTGAACAATTAGCCAGTGAGGTGAATTTTGTCTTCAGTGACATCACTTTGCTAGCAAGAAAGTAATCCAGGATGATGTTTTCCCTGCTCAGATTTTTTATTCTCTGTATAATGCATTTAAGTCAATAAACAGAATTTTTTAACATGAAGACAGTGAAGTGAAACTATTTTAAGAGGATCTGAAGCATGCATAAATATATGTTTATTCAGCTGTGCATCTTTCATTGCCAAGACAAAAATCTGCTGTGCTTGTGTGTAAAAATTAAGTAACTACTCACTGAAATAACTGATGACCTCACTGGGGTCATGATAAACCAACCTATGGAAATGCTTCTAGCAGCCTGATGTGGGTTANACAGCCTTCCCTTTTTTTCCAGCTTAGGTGATCACGAAAATCACTGTCTTAAGTACCATTCTTTCCTCCTCCCCTTGTATATCAAATTGCCCATGAACTACTTTGTTATCACTGAAAACTGCTAATGCAATATTTGGATCAATTAAGATCAATTTTTTTCTACTTTTGCTGAAAGAAGTGGTCACATCTTGACCTAAGCACTTTCTTTTTATTAAATCTTGCTGGCTAGAGTATTACATTTTTACATATGAAAATGTGACATATGACTTTGAAATAGGGAAACTTATGTCGAGGAGAATAAAAAAGGAAATAACTATCTGCAACAGTATAAACCACAATAAGAAAAAAAAATACACATAGGAACCCTTATATTGAAGTGCTTTGATTCCAGTCTGAAATACTACTAGCACTGGATAAGTAATAGAAAGAACGCTTGTGCAAGGCATGGCTGGAACAGGAGGAAATAATGCCTGCAAATGTCAGTGCAACAGACCCATATTGGATTGTGCTACCTGGAAAATTATCAGGAGACACTGAGCAATATTTATATTGTGTGTTGGTAGATGGATGGGAATCTGGTCTGGCTAAATCTAGTCTGCTGCTTTACTTTGCTTTTCTGTATGATCTGCGTACAAGGCACATCCTGTTCAGCTTCAGAAGGCATTTAGACTTTGTTCTGAGATGACTTCAAACTTGGCAGAAGCATACACATAAGGAAGAATGGCAAAGTCACCTGACATTGCTTGTAAAAACAAACGTAATTTACGGTGCTAGGCACCTGCGTGGTGACTATAGCTGCCCTTTGGTTGCTTCACGATGTGTGTATAGACATGTATGCAGTATGCGGCAGCTTGCCCCTGGCTAAAGCTATGTGGCCACAACACAAAGATGCGTTCACATGCTACGAACATGATAGTGTTTGGGCTGAACACTTGTGTCCACATGTGACGTTCAAAACAGTCACAGCTTCCAAGGTCAGAAGGGTTAAAGCTGACATGGCATTAGAGAATGTTGTGAAATTCTGACATATTCCTTCCTGTATCCCTCCTCCATTCAGTTCTCTCCTCCATCCCAGACAGTGTTTGCATAAATCCCCCAAGCATGGAGTGGGATATGGTAGCTCAGTCATTTGCCAGACTCAATTTTGTGTTTTCTGAACTGCATATGTTATGCGTCAGCACAAGCGCTAGATGTTTTTTAAAAAAGGAAGCCTAACATGCTTTAGTCTTCTACGTTTGTTTTGTTTATTTAATATTCATTAAGGTTATGGATTATGCCATAAGATGTCATATCAGTTTTGTGAATGTCACAAGGAACATGAGGAAATGCAATTATACCTTATATAACATACATTAAATACAGAAGAGTATCACATTGTGTGGAGCATGGTGCCATAATTACAGAACTAAGAAATACTTGACATAATAAATTAGGACACCCAGCTGCCATAATGCAAAATGCAATCAGTCACTAATATCCCTAGAAACAGCATACAAAAGAGTAGTGGACCTGTTTCCTCTTTAGCTACTATTGAAGATAAATTACATATTTGTTGTTGCTGGACTATGATTTTTAGGCTTGTTTTTGAAGGAAGTGCAGTTTATTGTTATTGTATCACAAAATCATAGAATGATAGGCATTGGAAGTGACCTCTGGAGATCATCTAGTCCAACCCCTCTGCCTGAGCAGGAGGTGTATATCTTTGCATACACATCTGCCTGGTCAACTGCCTGTGTGTGCTCTCATTCTGACTTTCTAAACTGAAGCCAAACTTGGCAGGAAGGCAAGAATCTCAGGGATTAAAAAAAAAAAAAAGAATTGTTAAAATTTGTTTTCAGTACAGGAGAAAAAAAAGCAAATCTGCCCACTGAGGAGAGGACAGGCAGACCTCAGCTGCCATCCATTCCTTCTGGCAACAGGGCCAGCTGGTCATTCTGTGCAGCTCTGAGGCAGTTCTGCCAAGTGGTAGTCAGAAGATTTGTGAGGGAGCTCAAAAAATGCAGTAAGATCTGTGGATGTGGCGATGACCTCGCAGTGTGGCAGTTAAAATGGAGAAAGACATCACAGGAACATACAGGCAAATCATAGTTGTTAAAGTAGGATCAGCGGGATGTGGAATCAAACATCGATAGGAAATCAGGCTTTATTCATTCTTTTTTGTTGTATTAAAAAAAAAAAAAAAAACGAAGAGTTTTCGCAGTTCCTTCATGATTAAAGCTCTCAGGAAGATTTCAGAGATCAAAAAAATAATTGCCATGTAAAGCGTTAGAGTTACAGTCCAGAATGTGATTTTTTTGTTTACTCCACGTATATGGAGATATGACCCTTTTCACTGATAATGAGGTTTGGGATGATGATTTGTGTGTTTATCTATATCCAATTCCATACCAGTCTGGTAACGGCTGAAGCCCTGTAAAAAGAACATCCTTCTAAATAAGACCATCTAGCAGATAAAGTAAAAGTAATAATCTATCTCAGGTAACTATGGTGCAGCAGAAACCAAAAAGCTTTTTCTTAGGTCTGGCAAAGTTTTTTAAATTATCAGTTTCTCAGATTTCTTCAATGTCCTGAGTAAAACAGATGAACTTGAATTGCTGTCCTAATCAGTTTCAAACACACACAAGAAAGTGTCCCTCATAGCCATTCACCTAAATAAGCTATTTTTGCCATCCTTCATGCAGGCTTTAAAAATACTCTAGCCTGTCTGTTCTCAGTAAGGGACAGTCAAGTAATGCAGGGGGAAAAGATGACATAATTTCTGTCAAGATGCATTTGTCTTGGAACGAAGAAGGAAAAGAGGAACGTGCTATAAGCTGGTAAAGATTATAGAAAAGCTAGATTTTTGTATCTCCTTGTAGGTGATCCACATGGTTTATGATATAACCTTTAATGACACAGCCAGACTGCTGTTTTCTATGGAATAGTTGGGTTTTCATAAAGGGAGGCTCTTCATTTGTTTTTCCAACTTGCTTCACAATAATTTGAATTTTATTGCAGTATTTAAGTCTCAAGTTAAACACACAGTAAAATTGGAACACCCAGTTAAAGAATGTTGATATGTATGTTAACTTTCTTACCATAATATATATCTTTTAAAGGTGGCATTCTTTTGTATTTTTATGGAGAGCATTTTGGAACCTCATACACTTGGTCACTCAATCCCCTTCTGTTCACAGAAATGAAAGACATTTCTTCCATCTTTTGAACAAGAGCCTCCTTTACAATCTTGCAGATTATCGTCACTGAAAGAAGCAGAGAATATGTAGGAGAAAAAAACAACATGTAGTGTAAGTCAATAATTAAAGCCTTTACCAGGCTTGAAAATTGGAAAAAAAAAATAGAAATAGGCAGGAGATTTGAATTGACTGATATACCACATAGGCCTTTGTCTTATGAACTGGCAGAGCAACCAATGTCTGCAGTAGGTTGCAGTCAAAGCACAGTGCTTTGCCACCTAGATTCATTTATATTTTCTAACTAGGTAGGCTGTAGATTCCAGGTTCCATTTAAAGCCTTCAAGCAGATTTTTTTTTTTCCTTTTCATCAGGAACATGATGAAAATGTTAAATATTTTCATTTAGCATCTGTAAGCTTTCTCTACAGAGAAATTCTTCTTCCTTCTTATCAATACTTCACCTAGGAATAAACGCTTTTATCAAATCTGCCAACCTATTCTGTAAGCATCTGTTCAGATACAGGAATAGTTTAACAAAACCAGCAGGGTTAAATATAAATAGCATGACAGGAAAGAGTCATCACACAGTGCTGTTTTTAGGAGATAAATGATCTACTTCCCTGTCTGCTGATGACCTTCTAACTGTCAGACACTGCCCCCAACCTCCCTCCACTTTGAGACAAATTGGCTAAAGACAAAATATTTTTTTTATAATGAAAACTGTATCTTGTACTTCATGTTTTCATCATATGCTTCCTTATTATTGAAGAGTGAATAATCATTCTTTTATCATCTCTGTGCCACTCATGGCTATATAGCCCCCCTCCTCTCTGGAATCTTTCACCTCAGCTTTCTTCGGTGTTCCCTTTCCACACTACAAGTCTGCCACTTTTGTGCTGAGTGGGATGAAGCTACAATATGTTCCTAAATACCATCAGTTTATGTGCCTAATGAGTCAAGCACTCGCACCTATCTTCATCTGTGGTCATGTATGTATTGCCTATGTGAGAAGACATCATGACAAGGTGGAGTTCTGTGATGATCCTGTCATTTGAATTTATCTCTTTTCCACAGGGTCATTTGCCTGTGAATTTGATCTCATTTGTAGCTTTTTCCTCCTTTCCCTTAATGTGATTTAAATTATAGTTATTGTGGGTTTTTTCTCTCAGGAGGCAGAAGTGAGGAATTTTGCAGCCTCTTCCTGTCTACCATGGAAAATGTTGTATATTCAAACTTTTGTCACTGCAACAGCTTGCTCTCTTCTGGAGCTCTGTCACTGTGCATTGGTCTCAGTGTGCTCTGAGACTTTTGGAATGACATTTATTTGTACAAACTGAGAATCTTGTCCAGATATATTGAAACTTTGGTTGCTATCCAGGCTTAGCAGCAGGGAACATACAGTATTTCCTCAGACTGTTTTCTTCCTTCACAGTCCTAGGTGATGTTTGAAATGAGCCTTCAGACTGAATAGTTCCCAGTGCTTTATGGGCTCAAGAAGGTCAAGCAGGTCTTGCAGGTGAAAAATTCCAGACTTGGAATTTTTACTGTGTTTCTTGTCAATTAACACAAGCTTCGGATCACCAAGTTAGCTATTGTGTGTAAAAAAAAAAAAAAAATCAAATAAAAAAAAAAATTGAACACGTGAAGACCTCATGTCTCTGTTTCTAGTCTGAAGTCCCCTTATTTTCACTGCTGTCTGAAGTCCCCTTATTTTCACTGCTGATTATGCTCCATCCTGGTCTCTTTGGTGAAGCAGTTGCTCACTGCCTCACCACATCAAGTATTGAAATCAAGTATTCAATGGTTTCTGTATGACCTTGCAGATTTGCCTTTGCCTCTCCTTAATTTTTAGTGTCCCTGCCTGGCATGGGTCACATATGGCCTTCAGTCCCTCAGAGCTGACCACCTCTGGTGTGGGGGTGCTCATGGACTATAGTCCCTCAGGTGTTCCCTCAGCCTCTCATGTCTTGCCTGGGAGCTGAAATCCCCTACCAATAACACTTTTGGGCATGAGGACCTTCCTTCAAAGAGTTCTTCTGTCTGTGTTTCCACCATAGCACCTTCAGAAGCACATCTCCAGTTGTCTCCTCAGCCATATGCCTCCAGCTCTCTCCAAGAGCATCTTCCTCACCCCAGAGGCTGCAGGCTTTTCATAAACACGTTCAGCCTGGGGTACCACCTGCTTAGATGCCTGGCTGCAGTTTTGGCACACCATGTGTTGCTGTCACCAGCTAGAGGTGCTGTATTGATGTCCAGCTCTGTGCTGTATTGATGTTTTCATAATGCATATTCTCTTTCAAGCTTGATGGACATGTCAAAAGGTATCTGGGAATCAAATCCTCTGTTAAGTATTTATTTTATCTTAAGATATTTGCAAATGAAAGTATTCCTTGAAAAAAGGAAAATTCACACATTCATGTGGACATGCACATGTTTTCCTCCTTTGTCACTGTTCGGTGTAGCGGATTTGTTACATGTGTTTCTCTCGTTTTGAGCTCTGCAGGGTCATGACATATCCTCCTTCAGACTTACTTTTCATTTCCTGATCGATGGAGATGCAGCCACAGTCAAGTGTAAAATTATATTCATGTACTTTCTGCAAAGAAAGGGGAGGGAAAAAAAGAACAACAAAGGAATGAGAAGGTTTTTTTATAAGACTGAAATCAGAACAAGATTGCTTTTGATAAAAGATTGATGAAGAGGCATTCACTGCTTGCAGGAGAAAACATTTGTGAAAACAATTGATATTGGAAGCTTTTGAGAAGACATGCAAAAAATTTCATTTTAATATTTATTGCTTGTTGAGAAACAGATAGGCAGCTTCTGCATGATGAGGTCATGAAATACGAGATAGGTTCAGACAGATTCATTACTTTTGTCCTCTTTATTTTATTTTTTTCCCCCTGTTTTGATATTAGTCTGTCTCTTCCCAACTCTATACAATGTAATTTTTCAGTTATCTTTTATAAAATACTTGGGTGCCCATCTGGTATGAGAGTAGGCATAAATATATCTCTTAGAACAAAGAGGACCTAAGCTAACGGACTGAGAGTCAGTATTTGTAAACCATATTAGAGATAAGCTTAGTAAGATCAATCCTCTTCTATGGATTTGTGTTAAATTACATTGACTAGTGCCAGGGCAGTCTGCCCTATTAAGTTTTTTTCAAATCCATTAAATAGACTTTAAGGGTCTAAGTCAATAAAATAAATTACTTACGTAGGTATTCTGCACTATACTTGTAGAATTCTTGTGCCATGTAGGGCTTGGTTTTATGTCTAATTTAAACAGGAAAAATAAATACGAAATGCAAGGGCAGGGGAAGAAGATGGTTCCATGAAGAAGAGATGCATCATGCATTAAAACTGCACTACACTGTATTACTGTTCAGTCTCAACATTAGTCGTGCAGATACTGCCACACTTCTTAATGCTTTTTTGGATTCTTTTCCCCTACACATTGCAAGACTGCTACAATAATCAAATGCTTGAGGTCAGATCAGAATACCAGCTGTGGTGGGGACTGTGAGCCATGTACGATCACTAGTACCAGAGGAAACTTTTCTTTGAGAGGAGAAACTGAAAAGACTTTGGCTGTTTATGTGTGTGAGAAAAAGAAAGGATATTATAAACATGTATACAGTGACTGTAGATTAGACATTTATTCAGGTGTTCTGTGTACATGATGTAGTGAGAGTTTATAGTATGAGTACTGTAGTCTGGGGACAAGCATCGCTACATCTACCAACTGAATGGGTCCATTTGAAATGAAGGCAGTAGGTTTCCTAGAGGTTTTCTTTTTTTGTTATAAAATAATTTTTTCTGTGTACAAATAATAAAAATGTCTAGAAAGACTGAATGGGTCCTCACACTAATACTACAGGTGTTAGGTAAAAGAGCCATCAGTGGGCAAATTTTGCTTTAACTGCCTTCTGCAGAGTTTCTTACAATTTTCCTTTGAAACAATTAATAGTGAGGATCCACTGTGACAGTTACTGTCTTCTCATCAAGTTACTATGAATAAAGGACACTGCTCTTTCATGAAACTGTCACAATCCTGTCCCATGCTGCCTCAAAATTCCTCCTGCCAAAGTATATTTTAGTATTCTTTAAAAATACAAAAAACAGTGTTAAGCAATAAGATGAAAACAAAACCAAAAAATCTTCTCTTGCAATTAAAAGCACTGTAGAGTGACAGTCGTTGCACTTGCTTTGGGGGGGAGGTGTTTAGAGATTGTTTTTCAGCTCAGATGGAAAAGACATCTCAAAGGATGTTAGGAATTTATGGAGGTAATTAGCGATGTTTTACTGAATACTAGATTAAATATTAGCTTGGAAAGCTATGTAAATGTCCTGAGTGCAAGAAAGAGCTGCCCCTGGGCATCAAGGATTTGCATATGTTAATTTAGAGAAACCTTCAAGTGTAACTTAAATATGTATAACTGTTTTCATCTCTATCGCTCACTAATTTGTGCAACTTGTGGAGCACAGATTAAAATTAGCACTTTTTTTAATCATGAGAAGACAGCTTTCAATAGTAAATTGCATCATTTTGTATCTATACCAACAGTGCTCACATAAGTAGTGCATCAGTACTAAGCTAAGCTAAGCAGAGTATGGTCTGTGTGCATTTTTTTGCTTCATACATGCCAGGTGAAAGAGGCTGACAGAGAATTTTGCCTCCCACAAGGTCTCTGTTGTGCCACTGCTCCTGAAGTATTGATGTATTATGATTAATACAAACACTGAATGGTAGTTTATTGAGGGTTTAGAGAATAATTTGGAAAAAATGCTGTTTATCTGTTCCTTCTCTGTTTGTTTTTCCTCAAGTACACTGAGGGAATTGTCACTGGTTATTGCTGTGAGAAAATGACAGCACAGGTTTACAAGGATTGTAGTCTTACCTTTAAGAACTGGCCCCTTGTATTAGACTCGCTATGATTTTTCAGGATTTTGAGGGAGGTTTTTATACATAAAGCTCACAGAGCAAAATTTCACAATTCTTTTGTGTGTTTTATGTCTGTATCTTTATAACAAATAGCAACAATTTTGTATATTATAAAGTTGCACCAGAAACATAAATTACTGTTAATAGAAAAATCAGATCAAATCAGTATAGTTATGCTTAATTAATGTCTAATTTGTCATGCCAGTTATCTTAATTTTATAGTAATTTTTACATGTTCCTTTCAAAGAGTTAATTTATTACATATATGCACAGATGATCATAAACAAGTGACCACCAAGCTCTGTTCCTGTTCAGTAAGCATGACACTAGGCTGCATTCACTCTTCTACCTAATCGAAGGTAGAGATGCTAAACTCTTTGGAGGAGGTGNACCATTCTGTGATTCTATAGTTTTGTGTGGAGGGAAACACATGCTGGCAAACCTCCACTGCCATGTGATCAGATGCATGCCTGTAGTCAGTGTGCAGATGTGGTCAAGGGACTGATGTTCACATCAGAAGATAGACTGTCCTAAATGAAGTATGTGACTTGTTGACCAGGCAAGCGATTGCAAGTGTCCTTAGTAATGTGACAGAGGGTGTGCTTAGCAGTGTGATAGCCCTGAAACAGTTCTGGGCTGTTTGCTACTGGTGGATAAAGAGCATTCAGAAAAAAAGGGGGGAAAAAAAAAAAAAAAAAAAAAAAGTAGTCTTGAACAGTCTGGGTTTGCAATAGAGATACTATATGTGGGGTATCCTAGATGTGTACCGGAAATATTGTGAATGAGTTCAGCAATTGTTTAGCAACTGCAGGAGCTTTGGCATCTCCATCATCTGCAATCATACACTGATACTGAGTAGATTCCTCCAGAATTAACAGGTTATCCATTTAGTCTGTGCTTACAAAATCAAATTGTTGTTTTATTATAAAGAAAGCTATAGCAAAAATTATGATTCCATTTCTATATTAAACTACTTCATTGTGTCTTTTAAAATGAATTTGAAGTTTGTGCTTTGTCAACACAGGATAGTGAAACACTTTATGTATCTTGAGGTTAAAAGAGGTGGGTTTCATGCTTATGCTCACTAGGTTGCTAATGTGGTTCTGACAATGTCTGGTGTTCATGCAAGGAAATAACTGTGATGTAATTTGCATCAATTAAATTAGGTTCTCTATACTAAGACTTGCAACAAGGATACCAATTAGTGCTTTAGCCTGGTATTTTTTAGTGTGGTAAATACAATAAAATCAGAACAGCTTATTTCCTGTATTTCTGCAAGCTAATTATATCACACAATGGTAGCCATAGGCAGCAAGAGCAACTATTTGGCTCTAGGTAACTAAGTTTATTCTAGATTTGTACATTTTTGCAGAGAGGCCTTTCAGTGTTTCTCAAGCCCATACTTGAATTCTAGTCTCTTGTTTTGCTCTCCCCATCTTCTTTGTATCATTTTCCACAAACACCCAATTGCCTGAGCTCATAACATCCTAAACCACCACAGACCAGGATCTAATGCCAAATTCATTTCTCTTCAGTCCATCTCTGGCCAGCTGACCAGTGAAGGCACTTATGATAGGAACATAAAATAACTGGCGAGGTGCAGATGCTTTCCCAGTTTAGCATCTCCATGCGGTTAGGTATGTCCTTGCACTTCCTGCAAGTCATATGAATACTGCCAGTAGCAGATGTACCACAATTTCAGCATTAGTAAATGAGTCCCGTGTTAAATCATGCTGATAATGATGGTGATCATAGCATTGAATGCTTGTGGGTAAGAATCATGGGGAGAGCCAAAAAGCCAGATGTCATGGTGGGGGTCTGTTACAGACCACCCAACCAGGATGAAGAGGTTGATGAAGTGTTTTACAGATGTCTGGGTAAGGTCTTAGAATTGCTAAGACTTCTTGTACTTCTGAGGGGCTTCAACTTACCAGATGGACATACAATACAGCAGACAGGGAGCAGTCCCTTAGGTTCTTGGAGTGTGCGGATGATAACTTCCTAACACAGCAGGTGGGTGAGCCAATGAGGGAGGGCTCTCTTTTAGACCTGCTGCTTGTGAACAGAGAAGGATTAGTGGGAGATGTAAAGCTTGGTGGCTGTCTTGAGCAAAGTGACCATGAGATGGTGGAGTTTTCAATTCTTAGTGAAGTTAGGAGGGAAGTCAATAGAATGATGTCCTTGGACTTCCAGAGGGCAGACTTTTACTTGTTTAGGAGACTGGCTGATGTCACCCACTGGAAGGTAGTCCTGAAGGAGAAAGGAGTCTAGGAAGCCTTGGACATTCATTAAGAGGGAAATCTTCAAGGCACAGTAACAACCTGTCCCTGTGCACCAAAAGACAAGCCAGCAGGGTAGAAGACTGGCTTGGCTAAGCACAGAGCTTTGGGTCAAACTCAGGAAGATATGGAAAGTCTACTGGCTATGGAAGAAAAGAGAGACAACTCAAGAAGAGTGCAAGATTCTTGACAGGATTTGTAGGGAGAAAATTAGAAAGGCCAAGGTGGTGAACAGAGATAATCTGGCTGGTGCCTAGTCCTTAGAATCCCCCAGGGTTCAGTACTGGGCCTGTCCTCTTTAATGTATTTATTAATGACCTTGATGAGGGAATTGAGTACGCCCTGAGTAAGTTTACAGATGACACCGAGCTGGGTGGGTGCATCAATCTGCTAGAGGAAAGGGAAGCTTTACAGTGAGATCTGGACACGTTAGACCAATGGGCCAAGATTAATTGTACAAGGTTCAAAAGGCTAAGTGCCAGGTCTTGCACTTGGGTCACAACAACCCCATGGTAATCTATGGACTTGGGGATGTGTGGTTGGAAAGCTACAACCTGGAGGTGGACTGGAGTCTTCCGAGTTCCAAGTCCTAACTTGACCCCAGGGGGCAAGTGCCAAGTGCCCCATGTACCAAATGATTATCCCAAATGATCCTCCCAGAGGTGTTGAGCCATATATATTTCTGGTCCCTGATGACAGGGAGGTTGGAGTGACAGCCTCTTCTCTTTGATGGCAAGCAACTACACTAAAAAATGGCTACATGCTGCACCAGGGTAGGTTTCAGATGGATATTAGGAAATATTTCTTCACTGAAAGGGTTATCAAATGTTGAAATGGTCTGCCTAGGACAGTGGTGAAGTCACCACCCCTGGAGATGTTCAAGTGGCATGAGACCTGGTGCTTAAGGACATGGTTTTGTGTTGACCTTTTAGTGCTGGGTCACAGGTTGGACTGGATGATCTTGAAGGTCTGTTCCAACCAAATATATTCTGTGATATATTTCTGTGAAGTAGCAGAAAAACTGAAAGTAAACAAAACCCAAATGTAAATTCCAAAAGGGAAACTTTTGTGTTTGCATCATGGTTTGTAACTTTGCACGCTTCTTACCAAGGGAGCAAATGAATTGCAGTCTCAAGGTTTCTAGGCTGAAAACAGTCATCATCTCTCAGTCATCTAAATCTTTGAGTTTTTCACAGGATGCCAGATAAAGTAAGCATCTACAGTGACTGAGCTGTACCTTGATCCTTCTAGTTATGCCTGGGCAGATACCTTCAACCCCTTTCAAAATGTGTGCTAAGGCTGCTTGCATTCAACAGTGTGAGTGTGCAGCTTGTTGAAACTTGAATGTGCAGCTTGGGTGCTACCACTCCAGAAGCAACTGAAGTAATGATAGCATCTGAGAAATGTCACTTCAGCACAATGGAGCAATCTCTAATCCTGCTTGTTTTTAATGAAAGCCACCTCCTGCCATATCTAGAAAGCCATACGGAAGTGGTGGTGCCTTGTGACAAACCTGAGCAATGATGTTCATTATTTGCAGAAATCATTGTATCCCTTGGCCTTATTTTTTGCTTCTTTCCCTTCTCAGTCACAGGACAAATTAAAGCAATAATTGGTAGTTTCTTACAAATGTAATAGCATTGAAAATATTATTTTCTTTGTGAGTTTGCCATATTGAAATGCTTGCATACATTTTATTTGTCGACTTAAAAGAAAAAGTCAGAGTAGAGGGATTCTTACAGATGCAAATTTACCTGAAGTTGTGACAGATATGGATGGTCTGGAGCATGACTGGTACTAGAACCCAAGGAAACTCAAATTTAGTCCTCTACCTGAATTAAAAAAAAAACAAACAAACATTTCCAAACAGAGATAAAAAATGAAATATTTTATTTACTTGTATTTATTTAAATTTGAAGATCTCTACCTCTGTTCCTTGTACTTAACTTACACAAACATCTTAGTCTTCCTTCCCTTGGTAGAAACACAGGAAATCTCCAGATCTGTGGCCCTCCATACTCACTTCAACCCTGAATTACCTGTTTCTCCTGCATCTTTTCAGTTCCAGTGGCAGCTTGTTTGAAGAAAGGTGGACAATTTATTTTATACTTGTAAGGGTTTCAGTTTTATATCCTGTGAAATGCAGTCAGTGTACTGTAATATCACTGAAGTGGGCACTGATAAAAGCATGTGAATATAAGTTCCTCATTACTCTTAAATTGTATCCTTCTAAACATGCACATACTGTTATTGAATTCAGAGCTTTTCTCAGTCAAGGTAAAGAGAAAAAAGAAAAAAAGAAAAATAAAATTACTTTGTGCTTGTCATTGGCCTGAAGGGTTTCAGTGACTTTATTAGAGGGACCTAAGTTGAGGCTGGACAAGATCAAAGAGCTTTAGAAAGCTGAATTTGTAACATCTGTACCATAAATTACAGTGTTGACCCTTGCAGCACTGGCTTTTACTTGTAAGATGAAAATTCCCTGATCCCTGGCTCAAGTCAGGAAGCATTCTCACACCATGAAACAATGATTAACACAAAGAGACACTGTGAGGTTGAGGATTGCATCTTATCCATTGGGGTATCCATCAACTCTGATACGACAAAGATGACTCTGTCTTCTGACGAGACAATCATCACAAAGAGCTAAAAGCTGTGCTGGTTGCTCTGCTTTTTCTTATTGAAGCATGACAGTCATTGGTTTTGTCTTTTTGTTTTCTTCCCTTTACTGTGTGGTTAAATTCCTTGGTTTACAGCTTTAAAATGTGTCTGCACTATACTGTTTGTTCAGCTCATAAGAGGTGATCTCCAAGGCAAATACCTCCAAAGCTTAACTCCCATTGCTAAGGAAAGACCACATGAGTTTGCATGCTTCTTGGCACAACTATTTACAATTATAAAAAAAATTTAAATTATGTTTTTAAATAATGGATATAGTGAAGCTAGCTGAGGAAACCAAGTTAACAAAACCTGTTGAATCTTCACTCTACAAGAAAAAATATTCAACTAATCTTTTGAACAGAAGTGTTCTAGTTCTGAACAGAAGCCAACACACATTTAACGCTTCATACGATCTTCACTTAGCCATTCTATGGTTACTTTATAATTTCTTTCAGTTTCTATAAAGCTAGATAAATGTAACTTACAGCAAATCACTTGCAGAAAAGTCTGACTAGGCAGTTGTTGTGGACATCAATTTTGATAACAACTATTACCTTTAAATAACAGTAGTGCCTCCCCTTCAGATAATATGAAGCGTGTGTGCCGATGCCTTTGATGTGAGCTCAAAATTAGACAATTTGAGTATGCCTCTTTGATAGTTTGGGAGTTACCCATCCTCACACACAATGAAATAACCCAGATTAGACTCAGGTGGCTGGAAATTAAGGAATGAAGCTATATTTACAGCTTATCACAATTTACAAGCAGATATATACACAATATACAGTTACATACAAGTTGTTAAAAGTAATACAGAAACACAAAATTCTCTCCAAAACAATCAGATTGTCAGGAGGCTCCCGATCCAAACCCCCCCCCCCCCATTCTTCCTTCTTTTCCTTCCTTCAGAAATAACCAGATCAATCCCTGTATATCTCACATGATAAATCTGGAGACATCTGAGGTGAGATGTCAAAAAGATGGCAAGGAGGTTAGAGGAAATAAAGGGTTAGGTCGGATTAGAGTTAAGGCAGATAGCAACCACAGAATACCAGAGGGAAAGGAGCAGAACAACAACTGAGAACTGAGAAGTGTGTGAGAAGTGAGTGTCTTACCTATATTTTGACTAGTTACATTTCTCAGCAGAAGAATGACTGATACAGGTTACTGTTGTTGTTTTTCTTTCTTCTCACAGCTAAGGATTTAATTTCTCTCAGTAAAATATTCCAATTAGCCTCAAACCAGCACAGCCTCCACTAATGTTTTACCTTGTAGTAGGAGTGTGCTTTTGAAATTAATATCATGATCATGTCTATTTACCTTTTTTTTAAATCATGGAGCATCCTCAGAACAAGTAAAGTGAAGACTTTTGGACTGAAACTAAACAGGGGGATGAATTTCAGAACTCTGCCTACTACACCCCAGTTGCAAAAGAGTGTGGAGTCATAAAGACAGGACAAGAAGTAGTTGAAACTCAAAAATATCCAACCACTCCAAAAACCTTAACCCCCTAACTTCAGTGTAGTTGTCAGGCTGTCAATAACAACTGTTTTGCTGTGGAGAGCTGCTTCTTTTGGTCTGCATTACTTGGAAATGCAAGTTACATTGCTTGCTTGGCTGCTTAGTAATGCAGACATCACCTGACAGACCAGAAGAAACTTCTATTTCACTAAAACTTACCATTTTTGAAGGCTTGGCACAATTGAATTTCACAGCACATGTCCTTTTTCCATGAATGTTCATAGATTCTCGTTCTTCCTGCATATGCTTTCAGAATCTGAACCTTGTTCTGAATCCAAATGACACAATTTCTGCTCCACATGAAAAGCTC
This sequence comes from Ramphastos sulfuratus, assembly GCA_013399055.1. Classification (NCBI taxonomy): domain Eukaryota; kingdom Metazoa; phylum Chordata; class Aves; order Piciformes; family Ramphastidae; genus Ramphastos; species Ramphastos sulfuratus. The sequence goes on along the minus strand of WBNM01034532.1, from coordinate 69,208 downwards.
TGGAATATTCCAGTTTTTAATGTTCAACGTGAGTTAGAACTTATCTGCAACACCTATAGAAAGTGTGTGATACAATGCAAACTGAATGTATGCAGAAGAGAGAGGGTCATGGTATAGAAATCTTCAAATTAATTCACAGGATTCTTGTTTATCTTAATATTCTGTGTTTTCCTGGAGCTCTTCAAGGTGGGTTTGGATGTGACACTTGGTGCCATGGTCTAGTCGTGAGGTCTGTGGTAACGAGTTGGACTTGATGATCTTTGAGGTCTCTTCCAACCTTGGTGATACTGTGATACTGTGATAACTAAATCAGAATGATGAAGTTCTCTAGCATAACTTGATGCAATAGCACTAAAGAGTTCTGTCTTAAAATTGAGTGGCCTCAAGGGGAAACTGAAGATTTTTTTTTTCCCAGGTAAAGCATGCTCTTAAAGCAGGTTTCCTTTGTCTTTTTATGAGTCATTATTCTCTTGTTCTAATGTTCAAAAACATCTTTCATCTGTGACTGAACAAGGTTTTCTCATCTCCCTTTTACAGCAGTACTTTTAACATACATGTTGGTTATTTAGCACAGTGAGCCTGGATTCACATTCATGTCATGTTTGTCATTTATGCTAGACATTTTTTGAAAAATCACACATATTACTAAAAACAAAGCATCTTTTCATTTTAGTGACAAGTTTGAATTCTTTATATCTTCTTAGCATTCATGTTTCTTGTGTTAGTGTGTTTTCCCTTTTAAAATAAGACATGGTTGTATATGGGATAGGAAGGAAAGAGGCATCACACATATACTGGGTGATTAACAATATATAAATATTTTCTGATGTGACATATCTTACAGTTAAGGGTTGTGAAGAATCTGTAAACTGTAACATATTAACTATGCCTCTAGCAAACCATTCCTAGCCTCTGGAGCCCCCAGCACAGGAAGGACATGAAACTGTTGCAGCAGGTCCAGAGGAGGGCCATCAAGATGATCAGAGGGCTGGAGCAGCTCTCCTATGAGGACAGGCTACAGGAGTTTGGGCTCTTCAGCCTGGAGAAGAGAAGGCCTCAAGGAGACCTTATAGTAGCTTTCCAGTATCTGAAGGGGGCCTACAGGAAGGCTGGGGAGGGACTATTTACAAGGTCTTGTAATGACAGAATGAGGGGCAATGGGTTTAAACTGGCAGAGAGGAGATTTAGACTGGATGTTAGGAGGAAGTTCTTTACAGTGAGAGTGGTGAGACACTGGAACAGGTTGGCCAGGGAGGTTGTGGCTGCTCCCTCCCTGGAGGTGTTCAAGGCCAGGTTGGACGAGGCCTTGAGTGACCTGTGCTAGTGGGAGGTGTCCCTGCCTATGGCAGGGGATTGGAACTGGATGACCCTTGAGGTCCCTTCCAACCTTACCATTCTATGATTCTATGATTCTTCTACCCCAAAGTAAAATCCAGGCAGCTATGTAGCTGTGATGCATGCTATTACACTGCATAGATTTTCCAGCAATGCCGTATAGGTTTGTTTATCCTATGGGGTTATTTTAGTAGGCATATCCCAAACACAAAATTGAAGACCATTTTTCACCTGGCATAGTAACTGCTAGGTTGAAAACCAGTCTTCAGGTAAAATCAGGGAAAGCTCTGAAAAATATTTGATTTCTTCTCCGTGTTTATGCTAGCAGGTTAAGAAGTTACCAAGTCAATGCAAAATGCCCGTTAGGGCTTAAATTGTACCTGTTCTCATAGCAACTGCTCAAACTGATGTAGAGATAGATGCTCTGGGATGAGTAGAAGACCAGAGTGTTCTTTGATTGGGATGTATACCAGGTGCTGGCCATAGAGCATAAAAAAGATATCTGTGAATTACTGGTTGAAGTAATTGAAATAACTATTTATAGCTATTAAACTTTTGATGCACTGGGCAGTAAACTATCAAAATTCACTTTCCACAGTGGTGTATTAAATATACATAGAAATTCTTTCAGAGCTCTTTGGAGAAGGGATTTCCCAAATTCCTTTCTGAAACAGTATATAAACATAGTTCCTTTTGTCCAACTTCCATTGTTGTCTTTGCTAAAAAATAAATAAATCTTAATTTGAATGTGCATGGATTGACTACAGAAAACTTATCTGATAGAAGCTAAATAGCAAGCAGTTCTTTTAATGGGTATATTGTGTTTCATGTGGATATTCGAAGCAACAGTTAACACTTGCATGTGGGACAGAGTTTTTACAGGGGTCTTCAGAATGTTTGGTCTTACAGTAAGAGAAAAGACATAGCAACACATACCAGTATTACTCCTGTGCTTACTGTCCACTCTAATCCAGCCAAGATTGTGACAGATTTGGAGAACATGAATGTTTCTCCAGGGGAGGTTATAGAGTGGCCCTGATCTGTTGGTCAGGAGTTTTTCATGGAAATTACTAATTTCATTTTTCTATGTAAAAGTAATTATTTTGCCTCCTGCTCTAACATTCTCAAACAGTAAGAGACAAACCCTGTATTGTGCTTACAGTGCAGTAACATCAGATTAGGTCTTATATTTTGTGATGGTGATGATGACAATTATTATTGTTGTTTTGTTTATGCTGTTACGTTTTGGGATGGAAGTTTCCAAGAATTCTTAATGTGCCAAATTAGCACAAATTTGCAGATACTACACTTCATCAGTGTGTGAGTCACTTTCTCAGTCCCTAAAATGAGTCAGAAATGTATTGTATTTGTTGTTGGATTATAAGAAGTCTTGACAAGAAACAGTTTATTACCTTATGTTTCAGTCAAAATGAGGTTTTACTAGGAGCACCAGTACTTAAGAAACCCATACCATGTAAGAGAGAGAGTAGTAAAGAATAATGTCAGATTGCCTGTTTTGGAATTAAGATATATTGAACATTCTAGGAACACTAATTTAACCACATTCCCAGGTTTTAGATTTTTCTTCCCTTGTTTTGTAGCACGAAAGTGATTTTTGCCAGCATATAAATCAGCCCAAACTTAGTCTTCCGTGACAGAGAAAAAAAAGAAAAGTTTTCATTAGCAACATCTCTTTCAGGAGATATCTTCCAGGACAGGATGTGACTAGGAATCAGTCTGTTCCTTTCCACCCTTGCAGTCCTGCTCTTTAGAACATACTCTAGACAGCCTATCAAGACGCTGCAAACTGTAAAAGATGAAAACTGAAATTACAACAATTTGACCTAACCACAAACTATCATGGAAATATTTGGGAAATATTAAGACAGTGATCACCTTTGAGGAAGCTTTTGGTAAGGAAGGGATCCATGCATGTGTTCATAAAGAATGACACACATGTAAATGATTTACATAAAATTGGGGGGATTATTAATTAAAAATGTATCTAAATGCACTGTCCTGCATTCTGAGGCTGAGTTAGGAGGCACCTGGTAGCTAACCTGAATTTACCACCACGTGAAATCCACTTAGAAATCCTTTGCTCATTCTCTGCTATAGTTATCTTGTCATCATACACCACACAGTCACTAATTTAACAGAAACAGACACATTTTCTAATGTATTATTGAAACTGTAGCTGCTATTAATATATGTCTTATTATTGACATTATGATCCAGAAATTTCCTCCTAGAATAATTTTTGCCTAGCAGTGACTTATTATTTTTTTCAGTTGAAAGAGAAATGAAAAAAATATATTCTGAGTTAATTTCTTACCTGTAAGGCTATGAAATTTCTAACCTATAGGAAAAATCAGCAGATATACTGTAATTCCAAATTTTTGTCTTTTATGTAGATATCATGACCTGTGATTATCTTTTCAAAAGGAAAAAATCTGAGGATCTTGGCAGTTTCTAGCAGATTTTATTTATGTAACATGAAGAATAAATTAGTAGCAATGAGGAATCATCATGTTTCCATGTCCTATGTGAGGTTAATTTAACATTCTGTGCATTTCTTCCTATCTTAAGTCCCACAATCCAGGAGTCATTGGCAAATATAATCCTGAGTTGCAGTGGAGTCACTGATTTTTAATAACCTGTCTTTAATTTCTGTTCCCCAGGAGAGTAGTGAATGGAGAACGTCTTAGAGAAATAGATATGCTTTGAGCTGGTCATTTTCTAGGACCACTGCAATAAATAGCATCATTCAAATTATATAATCTTTTTCTTATATTGATATTTGGGGTACAAAGGCCCTCAAAATTGGACTTGCAACTGCAAAATCGAATGAGAGCTGGAGGACTCTCACTTTTCTGAGTTAAGAAATGATCCAGTCAAGTATTTCTGTGTTGGAAAGGAACTTTCACGGTGAAGTTTTCTGATTATCTTCATCTCAAGATCTTTACAATGCTCAGTGAAGTAGCACAAGATGTCACCATTAATGGCTGCAGGTGGTAAGGAATCCAACAGGTCAGGTATCTCTTCAGTGGCTCCCGTCTCAGTGCCACACTTTTGGATAAGCATCCTCTCCTCACAAAGATCTAACGGAATTCTCAGGTTTTGTGCCTGACTTATTTCAAAGTTAGTCTTAACTAAAAAAATAGTTCAAGACTTGCCACTCTTCAATTATCCCTGGGCTTGCTAGTGGGATAAAATGAAAAGGGTACAAAAACAGAGACAGAAATTTGAAGGGGATGGGGAGGAAAAGGCATAGATAAAAAAATCCCATAACATGGTGAAGGCACAATGAATATAACTTACCTGGGAAATGATACATTTATATTGCTATTCACTGTCTCTGTCTTCATTAACTGTCATTACAGAAATTTTTAACCATCGCATCACATTAAGAATATCCTACCCATACTTTTAAATTATTTTGATAATATATGGTTCCATTTTCTCTTAAAACAAGGCAATTTATTATATTCTGACATCCTAATATGCCAAATGCCTGGCCCCCATCCAGTGGTGTTTGATGCTGGTTGTGTTAAGGCTGCAGTGATTCATATCACTCATTTGCACCTGGTTACTTTCAGCTTCACTGTAGCCTACTGGACTGAAAACTCTCATGCACTCCTCTTGTCATTTGCTGCAATTGTCTGTCTTTGGAAGTCTAATCATAGTCTCTAAAATGATACTAGGCTTTGGATTTAGGAAACAATGGATCCTTTTTCATAGCATGTTTTTAATATCTTTCCTTTTATTCTTATTCTTCAGAATGGCCAATATTTAAACTACTGCAAGAATTGAATAGGAAAAGATTATAAAAAATAGAGTAAAATATTCTGCTAACTAAATTGATTTCTGCCTTTTCATTGTATTTATTTGAACATGTGGTACTTTCAATAATATTGTCTACCTTTCCTTCTATTTCTAGGTGTTGCTTAGCACCCAAAAAATTCTGAATACTAACGTAGTACAACAGTGTCAAACTCCGAAAACCTTGAAAAAGTGAACTGGTGTCAAATACAGATTTATTCTGCAGCATCATAAAATAGCAAGTAGTTTGTGATTGCTGGAATTTAACTACTAAGTGGTCTGTGTAATTTAAGCCCAATGGCAGACTGGCATTTTTTTCTCTTGCCCTATGTGGAGCAATATTTAGTTCACTGCCACTCAGCAGACAGAATTCACACAAGTGGATGGCAGTACTGGACCAGGCTGCTGATTTGCTTCATTACTTTAGCAGTGGTTAATTTTCCCTTCAGATTTCCCCTTGCCATGACCTGTGAAAGAGTCTCTGAGCCCACAAGCTTATTTGTTTTTTCCGTATCAGCTAGTAAAATAAATGATGTTAAGTCTTCTTGAAAATCTTGCTTCCCATCATGGATAATCAGGACATTAATACTAAATTTGCATATTTTTTTTACTTTAGGTTATCTCTAGTTTGAAGTTTGTTAATATTTGGGGGGAGGGGGGGTAGGAAGGGGATGTTGTTTGTGTGGGTTCTTGTTTGGTTTTTTTTGGTTACTGATTTCTTACTGTTTTTTGAAGTCATTGGTCTGTGATCAGGGAATGAAAAGAGTGGTGTTGTTCTTGCAATTGATCTCCTTTCTGCTTATGCTGCTTTTGAGATTTGATCTCTGGTTGTTACAGCAAACAGTACAGTGAGATTTGATGGGCATGTTTTTTTCTCTTCTGGCAACTACATATGCCTTTTTTTTTTTTTTTTTTTTCCTCTAGAAGGTCACCGTTAATGTTTTTTTTTACACTCTGTTCAGTTTTCCAGTAAAGTTGGTGTGTCATCAGCACTGCTACATGGGTTCTCTTGGTTTGAAGAGATGTATCGTGCTATGGGCACTCTAGAGATCATTCTTATTATTTCATTCATTCTGCTGTTTAATGAGACAAAAGTGTTCCATTTATAATCCCATCTGATGGTGAAATGCAACACAGTTAGGAAAAAACCCGATTGGAAAGCAAACATTTTGATTCTTATTGATCACTCCTGGAAGTTTAAACATATTTTCATGAGCATTTACATCGTGTGACTTACTTGCTGAGTGGCACCTATTATCTACTTAATCTAAATAGATAGCAAATAGGCAAAATGTTATGACTTCCAATCTGCAAGCTTCGAAGATTCAAGAACAAAGCTGTGGCTCCTCAAATATTTGGAACAAAGTCTGAACTGGATGTTAGGTAGTGGAGTGTGTGAAGAATAGCTTTTTTAATTTTGTAGACAATAAAACCCACTCAAATGCCTAAAAAAAAATCCAGCTGGTAGTTGACACAAAGTAAAAATATTTCAAATTCCTTTTCAAGACAGAACACCAAAATTAGCATTTTTTATACTCGAATTCAAACTGTTCTCTGCTCTAGTGTTCCTTTAAATAAAACATTTCAAAATGAAGTGTACTGCACTTCAGAATATATGACTTTTCTAGTGGGCTATACACTTGTTAGATGGAGAACACTTCTTTCATTATTGATGTTACTATAAAAATATGTTTTGAAGAAGATATCAAACAGAAATCTGTCAAAACAAGAGGATTTCAGAGTCAAACACGGTCATGTTTTCACTCTTCATAATTTAGCAAAGTCTCCCAAAGTGACTTTCTAGTTAGCCTTCAGATGGCAACATCAAAGGATATTGTTCATGAGACTCAATAAGGCAAAGTGTAATGTTCTGAAGGTAGGTCAGAGCAATCCTAAATATCAGTACAGGCTGTGGAATGATGAAATTGAGAGCAGCCCTGCAGGAAAGGATTTGGATGTTCTGGTAGATGAGAAGCTGGTAATGAGCCAATAGTATGCATTACAGCCCAGAAGGCTAATTGCATCCTGGGCTGCATCAAAGGAAGTGTGGCCAGCAGAGATTCTGCCACTTTACTCTGCTCTGTTAAGACCTCACCTAGAGTACTGTGTCCAGGTCTGGAGCTCTCAATATAGGAAGGACATGGACCTGATGGAGGGTCCAGAGAAGGGCTGCAAAAATAATTAGAGGGCTGGAACACCTCTGCTACAAAGACAGGCTGAGGGAGCTGGGGTTGTTCAGCCTGGAAAAGAGAAGGCTTGAGGGAGAACTCATAGTGGCTTTCCAGTACCTGAAGGGGGCCTACAAAAAGGCTGGAGAGGAACTGTTTGCAAAGGCCTGTGGTGATAGGATGAGAGGCAATGGTTTTAAGCTAGAGAAGAGCAGATTTAGATTGGATGTCAAGCACAAATTCTTCACCATGAGGGTAGTGGAATACTGGAACAAGTTGACGAGGGAGATAGTTGAGGCCCCATCCTTGGAGATATTCAAGGTCAGGCTTGACAAGGCTCTGAGCAACCAGATCTAGTGGAGGATGTCCCTGCTTACTGCAGAGGAGTTGGACTAGATGATCTTTGGAGGCCACTTCCAACCCAAACCATTCTATAATTCGCTCAGGATGTGCTGATTCAACCTTGTGAAATTCAACTTAAGAATTCAGTGCAAAGAGAGACTTAATAATCTGCAGTACATAAAATTGCAATATTTCCCTCTGGAATATGGATCACAGGCATTAATTTGGATCAACAGATAAGACAATATTTCTAGAATCATTAATAGACATTTTCAAAATAAATGTTTCCTGAGGCATAAAACAAATGCATGAAGAACTGAAAGTGACATTGACATAAACAATTGTATCTTAGATTTGTTTTACAATAGTAACCTAAGGCAAAACCTTAACATTTACAGGGATAGTTTGCATTCTGCCTGTTTCCTCAGGATAAATATCTGCAGAACTACCCCATCTACCATCTACAAAATGTAGTTTACTAAAAGGAGTTAATCACCCCAATTCTAGGAACTGCTTGGTCATATTGTCATCCAGGCCTCTTCACAATGAAGATATGATATGATTTAAGGTTTTTGTTTGTTTGTTTGTTTTGGTTTGGTTCGGTTTGGTTTTGTTCTGGTATTGGCTGCTCACTTTTCTTGCAAAGGTTGAGAATTGTTTTCCTCCTTTAAGCACAAGCCAAATTAAATTCAAATGTACTCATAAACAGCATTGTAAAACTGATGATTAGGATTCCATGCTTATTACTACTCAGTGACTTCAGTATCAAACATGCTCAGTATACAAATCAAAGGATGCTGGGTTTTTTTCCTAGCTGCTATCTTTGAAAAGTTATCGTGGGATCTGTTAATTAAGTGTTCCTATGTCTGCGATCTACATTATTACCATCAGTAGTGGTGTAGTTCAGTGTTCCGAAGTTTGTTCTTGTTTTTGATAAAGAGATGCAAGAAAACATGTTCACTGACCCTACAAAATGGAAACTTTTCTTAAGTGGAATCCAGGGATTGGAACTATTGCTGTGACCACAGGGATGTCTAATTGCCCAAAGTACAAATTTACAACTTTTTTTGAAGTATGCTGGTTTTGGCATTATTGGAGACATTTCTTTGTTTCTAAGGTAACTGCATGTCCTTTAGGCAGAACCTATACTTTTTAAAGATCAATCAACTTAAACCATGAATGTAAATGTGTACATTAGATATATGTGATCCAATCATATCAGGCAAGAGGGATTGAAAAAAGTTGTGATTTTGTAGGGGTATTTGGTTTAAGCAACCTTTGCTATGCCACTTACTCTCTTCTGCACCATCTCCTCAGTCTGACTGGATCACAGCATCAAACTGTGAACTGAGTTCGAGAGCTGATGCGAACTGAGAAAGACACAAACTGATAAGGATAGTAGATGGTGAGAAAAAATAAAAGGCAGAACAGGGGCTACTTAAGCAAGCAACACTGACCGAAGAGATGCTCATTAAATCATATTTTGACAGACTGACGCTTGATTTGGGGCTAGCAAGATTGTGAGTTTTTACATGTTGTGGTGGTTTGAGGGGTCCCAGGTTCCCTTAAGGAGACCACAGACACAAGTCTGCCCCAGGGGATGGATTTGGTAGTCCCCGGATATCATAAATTTGTTATTCAATCCCACAATCCTGCTGACACTTTATAAGTGAGCAGCAAAGTCAATTCTCTCTCTTCTCTCTTCCTTTCGGATCTCTGAAGGGACTCTTACCTGGGTAACTATGTAGGAGTGAAACCTGCCCGTGGCTTTCAAGACCGCAGCTGCAGTGAATTTCCGACTGCGCAGTTCAGGCCTGGTTGGGCCTAAATGGGAGAAAATGGTGGGGGGAGAAAATGTGCACTGGGGTTTTGGTGGTTTAGCCTGCTTGGGGCGAAGATTTTGGGGGAATTCTCATGTATCCTATATCTATATTAGGCATTATGGATTCACGTATGCCGTATCTTTTCCTGCACCTCTTTAAATACAACCTTTCTGTATTTCTCTCCAATTGAGCAAGAGCATTATTATTTTACTGCCTTTTTTTTTTTAAAAAGTAAAATAATGTAAGTCTGTCACGCTCTTAAACAAAAAACTATGACATATGTATACCTATTTCCCTTTGTAATTCTGCTGTAACTGAGCAAATCACTTCTAAGCTCCTTATTTGGCTAAGTTATTAAATTCTTTAATGATATTCAGTGTTCTTAGTTGGAGAAGTTTTAGAGTGTTTCAGAGTTTCTGTTAATGAATGAAATTATTAAGCTATTTAAATGGATCTCATTAAAATGTTACAGGCAACAAATTGTAAAAAAAACTCAAAAGACCTTTAATGTCAATATCATGTTTTAAAGTGAAATCTAATAACTGCTTTGTTTGAATATTAGACTGCAGTGACCTTGCTCTGAAAACTTTCTGCTTACTGATTACTGATTCACTAGATAAAGTGTTATTAAAAATTCATTAAAAAAAAACAAACAACGAATAGAGTTTTTGTTTCTTTAGAACTGCATTGCATATAAAAGAAAGGGTGAAGCAGGAAATACTGAGGAATAATACAAGAGAATGGAGGAAAACCACTGACCAGAAATAAGACCAGTAGACAAAAAGCAATAGAGGAGAGAGAACAGGATAACAACAAGGATATTAACAACATTAAAATACGTGCAAAGGAATCTTTTGTAGTTAAAAGTACATGCAGTGGCGTCAAATGCAAACTAAAAGTTTTAAATATCCTGTAGATACTGAGATAAATGCTTCTGAATTATTTTTCAATTGCTCCCAAATGTGATCAGCAGTACATCCGGACATTTCAGGGCAGACATAACCAACTTAATGATGCTCTGAAGAGTAAGAAAATTATTTTCTTCAGTGAAGTTTAAACTTTATGTGTATGTACAAACTTGATGTTTGTACGTGGTTCATTCATGACACTGAGGAACTAGCTGTGGATCTCCAGGAGTTTTTTTCAAGGTGTCCTGTGGAAAGATCAATACAAGTGTTTCTTGAAAGCCTTTCATTAGTAATAGTGATAGTGATTAGTAAAATCTCTATAATTTGTAGTTCTGATATAGTATTTTGCTTTCCTATTCTGTATTAGGAAAATGCTGAATGAAATGCAAATTCTATCCTATTTTATCATGGCTAAACCTGTCTTAAGATCTTGTCAGGGAGGGGGTAATTAGGTACTGCAAGACGATATTATAGAAATATTAATATAAAATTTATTAACATTAAATAATCGGAACTCACACCACCCCCTACCACCATTTAATAATAACAATAGTAACAGGCTCTTTGCAACGTTATGGAAACAATATACAGGTTATAACAGGATCTGGAAATAATATAATATAATAATATATATATAAATAATATATATAATATAATAATATAATAATTGGACCTTTGGACACGAGATAGCCAATCAAATGGCAGTTAGCCAAGATTTGGCCATATTGGGTGAAGTCATAGGCTTGCTTTATCCTTTTTGGGCAGATCATGGGCCCTGCACAAGGCAATCATGTGCCCCCTATTTACCACAGGTGATGGACAGACCCCGGACCCCAGACTTAGTGGCGCCAGGTCCTTTGTCCCTTTTCCCGCGGTTGCTCTCTCCGCAAAACAGAAGGAGAGAGAGAGCAGAAAAACATGTCTGCATAAGCCAGGACATTTACAAGTCTAATTTGGCCTGTCCAGGCCTACCATGACAGATCTTTATTCACCCTTCTGTTTTCTAAGGCGTGAGATCTGGAAAGGCTATATAACAATCACCTCTGATGAGAATTGAGGGAGTACTTATATGTGGGACTTCATGGGCTAAGAAGCATAGCAATATTTATTTATTTTTTTTAACCATCAAATACTGTAGGAGTTATGAAATCTTCCACAAGCCTACTCTAATTCATGTTCAGAAAGTCTACATCTAAAAGCATATTTAGATTGAAAATGGCATTAGGGAGAAGAAATAAGTACCTATCTTCATCAGTAGCGTCATCTCTGTTTCTGTTAAAAAAGATATAATGGAGTAGCTTGGTCATGAACTCCCAGTGATTGTCAAATTTTACCATAAATCACTACATGGAGACTGTAATCAGTATTATCTATGCAAATGTATATTAAATATTCTTAACACTTGATTTAGTAGTACTCCCTCTGGAACATTTCTTTTGTACCAGTAAACTAGAATTATTTAGAGTTGTTGGCTCTGGTCCCCCATTTCATTACTAAATGTTTAGAATTTGCAAGTGTTGTGACCCTCTTGCCAATGCAAGGATATCCTAATTCCAGCAATTTACACTTGTCACTTTGCTTTACACTCCATTACTGCACACTGAAATTCTACACAAAATGAATTGGAGACTCTTTAACAAATAATAAATTGGAGATAGAGAGATTTTGACCCTTATGTTAGAATTATTAATTTATGGGAATTTTGGGTTTGTGTTGCAGAGCTGTGACCTGGTACAGCAGAGCATCGTTCATATTATTCAGAGTCCACAGAAGAACAATCAGACTAAAGATGAGACAGAAGATAACTGTGCTGGGGGTATTCTGAAACACTTGGAAAGAGAACCAGCAAGTCTAACACGCATAGATCTCAGCACCAGTATCCTCCCATCACATTCTGCAGGGTTGGCCGTTATTCTGGATGCTACAGAAAACAGCACTACTCTTCCCTCCGAAAAATCAGGTAAATCAGAGTTTTGGTACGTTTCAATTCACAGACCTGAATATTTTTCTGTTTCTTTCTTTGGGTGAACACAGAATCATAAAATCATTCATTTTTCAAAAGACCTTTAAGATCATCAAGTCCAGTTCTTAACCTAACACTACCAATTCATCAATAAACCATGTTGCTAAGTACCACATCTACACATCTTTCAAATGCTTCCAGGGATGGGGACCCCACCACTCTTCTGGACACTCTGTTCCAGTGCCTGGCAACTTTGTCACTGGAGAAATTTTTGCAGATGTTCAATCTAAAGGTTCTTTGCCACAATTCGAGACCATTTCCTATTGTCATATTGCTTAGTACTTGGGAAAAGGGATGACACAGGTAGTTGTAGAGAGCAAGAAGGTCTCCTCACAGCCTTGTTTTCTCTGGGTTAATGTGGAAATATGAATCATGATTATTAATATTAATAACCAGGCAAACATTGTAGAATCATAGATTGGTAAGGTTGGAAGGGACCTCAAGAATCATCTAGTTCCAAGCCCCTGCCATAGGCAGNGGGTTTCCTCTGGTGCTCGATGGCTGCCAGTGCTCACAGGTCTGGAGCACCTCTTGTCCCTGCAGCTTTTTGCGTGGTAGCTGTAGAGTTGCTTGCTTTGAGAGGCTTTTTCCAGCTGCAACCTTGATAGCAGCCCTTCTTGTTTCTCCGGGCAATACAAGGCAAGGCAAGGCTTACCATTTTGGCCACTATTAATATAACTTTCCTCAGACACTAATGACCAATAGCAGAAGAAAGTTAAAGGGAGAAACTCAATGCTTTAACCAGGGCCAGAGGTATACACAGTCCCTATGTGTGCCACAAGGTCAGACTCACATGCAACACATGCACTTGATTTTCCTGGACCCAGGCTATGTCCAGCCAAGTCTGGGCCATATTGGGGTCATCAGACTTAGAAACACTCAGTCCACTGTCTGGCTTAGGACATGTTTGGGACTTGTCCCTCCAGGACAGTTAAACAACCCCAGTTCCCTCAGCTGCTCCTCTTGTGCTCTAGACTCTGTACCACTTTATTGCTGTTCTTTGGACATGCTTCAGCACCTCAATGCCTTTCTTATAGTGAGGCACCCAAAACTGATCAGAGCATTCAAGCTGTAGTCTCGCCAGTGCTGAGTACAGGGCCATGATCAACACTCCCACTCAATTTGGTGTCTTCTGCAAAATTACATTGTCCAGATCAGTGATAAAAATATTAAAGTACTGAGCCCTGAGCCCTGGGGAACATCACTAGTAACCAGGTGCCAACTGGATTTAACTCAGTTCACCACCACTCTTTGGGCCAAACTGTACAGCCAGTTTTTAACCCAGCAAAGCATCCACTCTTCCAAGCCATAAGCAGCCAGTTTCTCCAGGAGGATGCTGTGAGAGACTGTCAAATTCTTTAGAGGTAAATGACATCTACAGTCTTTCCCCCATCCACTGAGCAGGTCATAGAATCATAGAATGGTAAGGTTGGAAGGGACCTCAAGGATCATCTAGTTCCAACCCCCTGCCATAGGCAGGGACACCTCCCACTAGTACAGGTCACTCATCTTGTCACAGAAGGACATGAGGTTAGTCAAGCAGGATTTGACTTTCATAAACCCATGCTGACTGGGCCTCATCATCTGTTTGTCCTGGATGTGCTGTGTGATGGATGACACTCAAGGTGATCTGCTTCATAACCTTCCCTAGCACCCAGCACTGAGGTCACACTAACAGGCCTTTATTTTCCTGAATCCTCCTTATGGCCCTTCTTGTAAATGGGCATCACTGTTATGGACATACCCATCAAACAAATATTAACAGCCACCTGAAAATTTGGATTTATTGTAATTACTCTGCATTCCTTCAAGCACATTAAAATTATAGTCAGGAATAAACAGCTAAACTGTCTAGAGAGAGATGAACCAGAATATGCACACACTCACTCGGAAAAGGAAAAATCTCCCCATACATAGTCAAAATATATACACTCACCCAAGGCAGGGTGAGGGCTCCTTAGATGAGGTCCCAGCCTAAGGGGTGAGGATCTGACTGCTAGTCTGCTTGCTGTGTGGAGACCCACTCTCTCCATAGCAGAACTCCATTTATAGCCTTTTGAGGATGCACTGTGGTCAATTTCTTAATTAGTTGAAGAGCTGAGTCCTCCCAACAACACAAAAGCAAGGTTGGAACCTCTGGGTCCAGAGGTGCCCATTAAGGTCTGCAGTGTGTCAAGCTGGTCTTTATCTGCTCCTAGCAACCTTCAACTCTTTGTCCAGTGTCTGTTAGGCTTTTTGTGTTTGTCAGGGCTGTTACACCTGCCATAGCCACATTTGCCAATCTCCAGTCTACTGGGACCTCCCTGGTTGGCCAGGCCTCCTGATAGATGACGAAAAGTGGCTTGATGAGCACTTTGTCAGCAATCCTAGTACTCTTGAGTGGATTGTGTCTGGCCTCATAGATTTGTGTGTGTCTAAGTGATATAGTAGTTTGCTGACCATCTGCCCTTGGATTATGGGGGCTTCATTCTGCTTCCTGTCTTTGTGTTCCAGCTTTGAGGGCTGGGTACCCAGAAAGCAATTGATCTTACTATTGAAGACTGAGACAAAGAAGGTATTCAGTATCTCAATATAAAGGTAGCCAGATTAAGTTTTAGTTGGGCTTTGGCTCTTCTAATTTTCTCCCTGCACGGCCTCATAACATCTTTGTAGTCTTCCTGAGTGCTCTGCCCCTCACATAGGCCCTAGACTTTTTTTTTTTTTTTTTTTCCCCCACCTGAGTTCTGGCCAAAGCTCTCTTTAATCAGTCTGGTCTTCTTCCCCACTGGCTCCTCCATAGACACCAGGATGGCCTGCTCCTGCACCTCAAGGACTTCCTTCTTGAAGAATGTCCAGCCTTCCTGGACTTTTTGCCTTTCAGGACTGCCTCCCAAGGCAGCCTCCTAAACGAGTAAAAGTCTGCCCTCTAGACATAGAAGGCAGCAATCCTGTTGACTCTTTTCCTTAATCTTCCACAAATCAAAATGTCTGGTGTTTTATGATCACTGTGCTCAAGACAGCCTCCAACCATTGCATCACCCACAAGTCTTTCTCTGTTTGCAAACAACAGGACCAGCAGGGTGCCTACCATAGTTGGCTCACTCACCAGCTGAGTTTTATACCACAGGAAAAAAATCCCAACATATGGTTTCTTTTAATTATTAAATAAAAATTGCAACTAAATTAAGAGGTGATAAACATCTGATGTGTCTTCTAGCGAAATAATTTTGCTTTGTGGGTAAACAGTGTGGTTTCTTGTGTTGTTCCTGTCTCTGACTTGTATTATGCTAATATTTTTACAAATTATTACAAGCTGGCAAAAACCCCAGAGGTCTGTGAGAAGGCAAAAAATAGTCTGTAAAATTTCCATTACAGAAGTTTTCTTAACTAGAATGTTGGGTAGCTTATGCATTGCAAATATTTTTAATTCCCAATCTGTTGTAATATTTTCATATTCATACATTTTGTGAAAAAATATTTATATCCAATAGATTTAATATTTAAAAAACCATGTCTGGCACAAAATATGATGATTCATAGTATGGATTTTAATAGGACTTCATCTGTCAAATTATTACTGAGAATATATTCTCTTCATCATGAAAAGTCATCTGAGGCAGATGTTACTGCAGATGAAAGAGAAGTTCAAGGCAGAAAGATCACAAGACTCTTTTAGCTATTACATGAATCTTCTCAGAGTAATGCCTTCTTCACAAAGTCTGGGTAACCCTTACTAACAACTGCCTTTGGCCCAGTGAACAGACAGCATTTTGTGTGCTACCAGATTCTGTCATGATTTGCTGTAGTACACCATCAGTTGTCTTTTTAGCAAGAATAGTACATGAATACCCATTACATGCAGTACAGAATATAATACTAAACATATAGGTCCAGAATGTAAGAGATAATTTGTGAATATGACAGAGAGATCTCTGTGACTAACCTGACCACAGAAATCATCATGCTTAATAAAATGTCTACTAAAATTGCTAAAATAACTTCTAGAGAATTTCTTAAGTAGCTCATGCAGAAAATATACAGTTTGTGGGAGGGTCACAGAAGTATTCCACAACTGACTTGGTCAACCTCTCACTGCCAACTAATGATGAATGAATGCAGTTTAGGAACAAATTAGTACCCAGCTTAATGATCCACATCTCCCAGTCTGAATGAATAATGAGATAAGAGGGGCTCATGCTGATTTAAATCTGGTGAACTAGGGGGGCAGTTTCAGGCTGCTATTACTGTCAAAAGCAATGCAGTGGTGTGAGCTTTTTCATGGTACTCTTTTTTTTTTAATTGGAGTTTTTCTCATTATTGTACATGGTATGTACAGAGCTTTAAGAGTTGCGCTTGACTTTACTGAATAGTTTATATATAAGTAAAGCCTTTTAAATCTTGTCCTGTGGTATGTTTGTCCACAGACTACAAACTTTCTGAAGCCAAGTACTAACCAATAGGTGTCTTATACTGCAGCAAAATCTTTCATGGCAGAATGACAACTCAGGAAAAAACATATTAAGAATGTATGTGACTAGTTTGATTTGTGCTAAAGTTAAACAGATAGAAACCACTCTAATGACTGACACTTTAGCCTGGAAGGATGCCAGTAGCAAGTACTTTTTGTATATCTATTTTCTTCTCCTTGGCTTGTTTACACTCTCACTGTGAAAACTTGTCCTCATGATCTGTTCAGGTTACTATTTTTGTGTAATATGGGAGATTTTGTTGTTTTTATTATTAGGGGTTTATTATTTTATTATTAGGGCAGGTTAATTTGTAGCCATATAATGCACTGAGTTAAGGAGTAGCCTGGGTTAAAAATCATCCAGCAAGAAAAAGAAAAAAAGAAAAAAAATTAAAAAGAAGAAAAGTTAATGCAGTTTTTCAATCAGCTTTTATTGTGCAATGAAGATTTTCTTTGGCACAGCTGAAACGAGTAGTGGAATTCATAATAGTCATGGGTGGCTGAACCACCACTGCTACACTGAAATTATACTTCTTAAGCTATAGTCTTAAGGTGGATGGATGTTGTGATGATCGGTGTACAGCAGAAACCTATACAGTTGAACTGAGTATAATCTTTTGTTCTGTGTGTGAAAGATGCCATGCAGTGAGTAGAGGACAAATTTAAACCTACAATTTAGAGGCAAAAGATTCATTGATTTATTACTGTTTAGTCCGCATATGCTACACAGCTATTGCATAATTGTAGTAGTTAAAAATGAAAGACTTCATCTCCTTCTGAAGCCTAAGTTATTTGATATCACAAGATACTGATTCGATGTCCCTGTCCCACTTTTGTCTTATTTGCCCTCCTTTGAATTCTGAGGAAAAGACTTGAGCTAACTTTGCATTTGCAGGACTTGACTGCAAAAACAGTATTTTTGAGGTATTGACTTGAATGCTGGGAGTTCAAACTGTAGGTAGGATTTTGTGGTGGGTTGAGATTACCTCCCAATAAAATTACCAGATCAGCTCAGACAGCTTAGTAGCAAACGAACCAATATATTTACAGCAAGCTAAATTTATAGGCATATAATACAACACATATGTACAAAAATATATTTACAATTATTTACATGTATTTACAATTTAGAAATAACCCAAGGATCCTCACAGGGATCTCTCTGAACTGTTCCTCAAGCCCCTGGATGTAAAGCCCAGAAGGGGCTAACAGCCACCTTCTACTCCTCCCCTCAGTAAGAAAACCAAAATGGCCACAGCGGTTTTTACTCAGCCAGAGTTAGTGCAGAAATAAGCCAGTGCAGAGGAGTTAAGGAGCAAGCCAGGCAGGAGGCAGAAAGGAGAAGAAGAAATAGTTTATACAGGAGATTACATACTAGTCCAGCAAATGAATGAAATTATATAGATTTATCTTATTGTTGTTCTTCTGCATCCATTACAATTCTTTATTTAAAATTTCAAATGAAACTAGAGTATTAACTCTATAACTGCCACAAATTTTTACTAGACAGTCCAGGAGAGAGAACGACTCTTTTTATATTATTGCTAATATACATCATATATTTAAGTAGTATAAATTGCTGCACTTGATCAGACAAAACTCCTTATTGCCTAGCATCCATTCTTCCCTAAGCAGCATTATTTGTTACTTGCAGGAGACAAAAGGACATTTTCCTCCCAGCTCCCCCTCACTTCAGTAATGAGTAATGAAACCAATTTGCCTGGAGAGCCAGACTTAGATTGCTTGCATTGTATGTAAGAAGGCCATCAGCAGCCTGACCTGTATCAGGAGTAGTGTGGCCAGCAGGACTAGAGAGGTGATTGTCCTCTTTGCTCTACTTGTCATTGGTGAGACCACATCTTGACTACTGTGCTTGGTTTTGGGCTCCCCAATCCAAGAGAGACAGGAATCTACTGGAGAGACTCCAATGGAGAGCTACAAAGATGATTGTGGGACTTGAACATCTTTCCTCTGAGTAAAGACTGAGAGAAACAGGGCTGTTCAGTCTTGAGAAGGCTGAGAGGGGAACTTATTAGTGTCTATAAATATGAGGGGTGGGTGTCAAGATGAAGGTGCCAGTCTCTTTTTGGTGGTGCCCAGTGGTAGAACAAGGAACAACAGGTACAAGCTAGAACACAGCAGGTTCCAGCTCAACATGAGGAGACACTTCATTATGGTGATGGTGATGGAGCACTGGAGCAGAGTGCCCGGAGAGGTTGTGGAGTCTCCTTCTCTAGAGACTTTCAAAACCTGCCTGAAGGAGCTCCTTTGTGGCCTGCCCCAGGTGATCCTGCTTTGGCAGGGAAGTTGGACTCAATAATTTCTGGAAAGATTATTATTCTTAATAAATTAATATTATTATTATTACTCTTCTAACCCCTAAAATTCTGTGATTCTGTGTGGTTTCTGAAAGAAGCTCTGATGAATTAAAACAAAACAAAACCCTGGAGATATTACCGTCACTGTACTTTTTTAATAGTATTCTGTTGAGAGTGTGTTAAAAGTACTGTGCTATCATATTGATGTTATTTTACATTATAATTATTTTAATCAAAAGGCCTAAAAGCACAAGATCTTTTGTGTCACATTTACCTGAAGTATGAATAGTCCAATCTAGTGAAGTATTTTAAAATTAATTCACACTTTTACAGAATTTATAATGTCAAATTAGCTCTAGAATGAACAGTGATCCATCTCTTCCTCCTCATTTGAATGTGGTATTAGGCTCAGTGCCACTACCCAGTACCAAGCTGAATACAACTGCAGCTTTTTCTTAACCCCTTTTTGAGAATACCATCAAAACATGAGCACTGATCCATCTGAAATGGCCTCCAGCATTGCAAGGACATTTCTATCAATACTCTGGCTACATGAGTCCTTCAAAGTGTTCAGCAACAACCAAAGCTAAGATGGCAGTGAAGTTGTTTTCCCATGACCTAATTTTGCTTTGTTCTGTCACAAAATCAAATATATAAGAATTTACTATTCCCTTGGAAAAAAGAAAAAAAGTATTCTTAGAATGTCTCTCCTGTAATTTAGCTCATTTTAATCAGGGAAATTAATCATATAAAGATTATTTTCCCCTTGGCATCTATACAAATAATTTGTAGATTAATTATAACATTAATTAATTAACTATACTTTAGGTCCATGGTGTTATAAGTAAGCAGTTTGAGGAGGGGAAATCAGTATTCTGTGCAATTTCCCATTGTGCAAGTAATCAGGTTTTTTTTTTCCTAAGTTACCAAAATCTTATTCTAACACTGACCTTTCTTAAATTCCTTGAAATATTGATACACTATTTCACGGTAGTTACATGGTTCTTGCAATAGTTTTTCTTGACAGACATTTATTTTAATAAGATTCATATGAACATACAAGAAAAGCAATGTTACTTAATATGCAAAAAATATATTATTTCAGTGGACACATTTAAGTAAGTAGTTAGGTTACCATGGTATTTTCAGATTTGCTGCATTGACAATTTAGCTTTTCTGTTAGGATTAAACCAGTTTTAATGTAAATGAAAATGCATTATGCATCACATTGTGATTTAGTTTAGCTTCACATTTTTTTTTATTATGCATTATTTACAAACTTTTAAATATGAAATGCAGTATCAATTTGAGGATCAATCTACATCCAGAAAAGGGAAGATACTAATTTACTTTCTTAGAAAAACAGAATAAAGTGCCGACTCAGTAGTAATATACCAGTTCAGCTCTTTGGCAAATACATTGTAGGAAACATAGCTGCATTTATCTTCATTACACACTGTGTAAATTTACTGTATGTACAATTCTACTTTAAACTTTAAAACAAAAGTTTAAAAAATCCCACATTAACAACTCTCTTTGTGCTAATGGTTAGTTCCTGCAGATTCTTAATCATTATCACTACTCTTAATCATTATCACTGTGCGTTCATTACATATGCAAAATCGTTAGACTTTGTTAGATCTTTTAGCCTAAATTCACAGTGAGTGTACAGTACCGTTCATGCCACGTAGGCTGCACTGATGCCCTGCAGGCACAGAAATCCACAGATATTTTAAATAGGGATAGTGACTATTGGTCCCAAGCACCAATATAANACCTTGACCATGGCAGGAAGATTGGAATTAGAAGATCCTTGAGGTCTCTTCCAGCCCTGACAATTCTGTGATTCTGTGATTACACCACTTCCCTGGGCAGCCTGCTCATGTCAGTATATGTTAAATTATTGATTAGTAGATGTAGCTTATTGGATTATGCTGTATGCGTGTTTAGAGGTAAAGGAAGGCATGAACAATGCTTCACATTAAAAGTTATTAATAATATAGTACCCCTTCTGAAACAGTACTCTGTTTTTTTGATGCACAGTGAAAAAAGAGGTTTTTGAGATACAAGTCAAATCTCAGATGCAGAAAAGCTCTTACAAAAGATCAAACCAATTGTATATCTAATCTACTTCTCTTCCTCTAATACTTACATGTTTTGTATCCAATGCATCTCAAGAAAGAAAACATTCTTATTATATTATATTTAGAGAAGTATTATTTTTTTTTCAAATAATTACCTCTGTTTGATTATTCTTCCTGTCCAGAATTATAATGGCATTCTCTAGTCTGACCTTTGTTGAAACAGCATTTCCTAAACATTCTCTGGTGTTAATTCAAGGGTTAATTATAGAGCAGGGTAAAGTTTTCAGAACAGAAATTAACCATTATCAATTCTGTCCAAAATACTTTTGAAATAGCTAGGCTTAAGAAAAAATACTGTGGTTGTTCTGCTTCCAGTAGGGCTACGAAAATTTGTCATTATAAAGTCCTTGAAAGTTTCCTCTTATGTATCTTGTATGTTCTGTTAGGGTTATTAACCCTTGACAACTCATTGCTGCAATATTTCCAAGTTCTATATATAAAAATTGATATCTCCTCTTCGCCTTCCAGTAACAGCAAAAAGTGATTTTGTAGGACATTAGCATAATGGAACCTTTTCAATAAAATGATAAATTGAGCCCATTTCAGAAAACAGAACACAGACTTGATAATTTATTGCAGTCAGTGCCATGCTAGAGACCTCATTTGTATCATATGCTTTTAACACTGATGACAATAGTACCATTTTCCCACACCTTGCATGTCTGCAAAATTCATTTGAGAGGAAAAGTATTCCTTTGTAATAGAATGAAAAGCACTTCTGGGAATGCTCATCTTTACATGACATAATTATCGATCATGAACATGTCTAATTACTGTATTGTTTTTAAATGCCCTTTTGTGTTAATTGAAGCTGGTAACATTCGCCAACTTCCTGGTGTCAAGGGATGGGGTGGGAAGATTCTCGTGTCCTTGAAATGTATTCTGATTGTTTATGGGTGACAGCATGGATAGATTTTCTTCTGCAAATGCAACACTTACATCTTTTTGCCACCAGCTGGAGGTGGCATTTTCCAAAATAATTGTTGTCATAAATTAATTACTGATGCCACTGGGAAAAATAGGACATTAACACTTTAAGAAACACACAATAGAGTTGTAGGGCAATTATTTTTTAACGGGACAAGTCCAATTATGAGGCACAAATAAGAAGAATGCTTTGTTTGAAGTTCATTAAAAAAAACAGTAATTGCCACTATTGTGCAGCATAGTGCTTGCACTACGTGGTTGTCAGGGGTTGTTGAATATCTGCTGCTGCTATTCAAAACCATCCTGCCTCATGCCAATTTTAAAATGAAAATGCTGGCTGGAACAAAGTATTGTGGGACTTGAAGTTCAGATTGTAACATGAGAGGCTTCCTGTTCTGTTTGCTGCTTGTGAGTTCTGGGTTTTGTGTGTTGGCACTGTCCTACGGGAATGGCAGCGAGACAGGTGGGAATTGGCTAGTTCCCTGGTTTCTTGCTGTATGATACTGCTTTCTTGCTTTCTGCTGCACTTCTGGTTCTGCAAATAGGCTAAACTAAGCTAATAGTGNCACTTACATCTTTTTGCCACCAGCTGGAGGTGGCATTTTCCAAAATAATTGTTGTCATAAATTAATTACTGATGCCACTGGGAAAAATAGGACATTAACACTTTAAGAAACACACAATAGAGTTGTAGGGCAATTATTTTTTAACGGGACAAGTCCAATTATGAGGCACAAATAAGAAGAATGCTTTGTTTGAAGTTCATTAAAAAAAACAGTAATTGCCACTATTGTGCAGCATAGTGCTTGCACTACGTGGTTGTCAGGGGTTGTTGAATATCTGCTGCTGCTATTCAAAACCATCCTGCCTCATGCCAATTTTAAAATGAAAATGCTGGCTGGAACAAAGTATTGTGGGACTTGAAGTTCAGATTGTAACATGAGAGGCTTCCTGTTCTGTTTGCTGCTTGTGAGTTCTGGGTTTTGTGTGTTGGCACTGTCCTACGGGAATGGCAGCGAGACAGGTGGGAATTGGCTAGTTCCCTGGTTTCTTGCTGTATGATACTGCTTTCTTGCTTTCTGCTGCACTTCTGGTTCTGCAAATAGGCTAAACTAAGCTAATAGTGCATTACATTATTAGCTAAGGTGACTGTGCTTTATTATTATTATTATTATTATTATTATTATTATTATTATTATTACTCAGTAAAATTTTTTATCTCAACGTGGAGGGTTTCATGTGCGTGTGTGTTTTCCCTCACTTCTGTGTTGTAGGAAAACAGATAAGTTCACTTTATCCTGTTACAGTGGTCTTCGTTATGGATGCTTACCACCTGAAATGACATGAGGCATAGTTTTCTCTCAAGTTATATGCTCAAAGTTCAGTCTTTGGGAGTTCTGTGCACAGAACAAAGACATTAGGAGAACAGACTTACTAGAAACATTTGATCTACAGAAAGTAATTATGTCAAATAGATAGTTTAATAAATTCAGTTGATACTAAAAGATAAAAATAGCTGTACAAAACATATCCTTCTCTCTTTATAAAGACAAATAGCCCAATGGAAATAAATTTGAACTTGTGTGAAAGAAAAAGATCATTGCATTTAGCAGAGGAAGATTGTCTTGTGGGTTTAGGGTTTTTTGATTTTTTTTTGTTTGTTTTTGACAAAAAGAACCTTTGTGGTAGAATAATGGGCAGTCAATTCAAAACATCTAATTCATATTCACAGAGAAGCAGAATTAAAGCCATTGTGTGCTCTTGCGTTGCTCTTCTGAAAGTCTTTACAATTTTGCCAGCAGCTTTGTTTCGGTGAAGGTTTCACATTTCTGTTGCTACCTGTTGCTGTCTTAGAGATGCCAAGGTATTGGCCTTCATCTCCATTCAGGCTTCTCTTAAGAGACTCAAAGCAAGGTTTTCAGTTGTTTCGTTCTTCTTTTGTGCCTCTGGGCTNTTTTTGCTTTTTGGTTTTTTTTTTTTTTTTTTTTTTTTTTTCCTTAAGAATACTTAGTCATAGAAACTGAGATTCTAGGTCAGCTTTATGTGGATTTCCAAAAATCCTTCAATGCAAGGTTTCTCCTCTGTGCTCTGAGGTATGTTGAACATTTTGCTTAAACATTATTAGTCATTATACATTCTTCATGAGTCAACACTACCTGTGTTACACTCAGCAACTAAGATTTTATCTGATTGGAACAGAATGAAGATCCATGCTGTGCAGACAACCATTGTCCTATGTAATTTTTAGATATGCATTACGAGAAATTGCTACAAGAGTTTTGGTACTCTGTGAGATGTATTTGCACTGACTGGAAAGCTGAACTTAGGTCAGATTACAGCATTTGTGATCAAATTATCAAATTGAAAGGAAAATAAAGAAAGAAAATGTCTTCCTTGATCTGCCTTTCACTTAAGAAACAGAATGATACAGTGGCCTGTAAATGAAACCTTCTGGAATATATCTGAGCGGGATTATATGTGCTGTGGCACTATTTTTAGTGCAACTGAAAATTACTATGTCAGAATCACAGTTTCCTTATTGTATATGCAGAGTCTGAAGTCCTTATTTAATGGCTGACCTCAAGTTTCAAAACCAGTCTTTTTGAATGCTAATTCAAAACCACATGTATCTTTCTATTCACTGATACCCTGGAAACTGTGTCTTAAAAGCTTGTCTGTACTGTTGGCATCTATGTGGGTATTCAGTTGTAGGTTTTTGACCCCGAGAACCTGTCATACTCTGATTTAGCAGTTATATCCCACTGCTGCCATAGCTGGTATTCGCAGATGAATGCTTCAGATTTAGTTTTGACAGTCTATCTGCTTGCAAAGATTTCTGCATTTTTGGAGTAGACTGTAACTAGATTTCCACTTAAAATGCAAACCCATCTGCTATAGATATATATTTTTTATACATATACATGTTCATATATTTTAAGTACGCTCCCACTCAACAAAACAAAGATTGGAAAAATCAAAGGTGACAGCTGCATCCTGGAACAAAGTGTGCCAGGGCACCCTGTAACCAACAGCTGATCTCTGTCACAGATGGAGTGATGGACTTCACTCATTAGAGAGTAGTAATATGTTTGTTGACACAAGACAATGACTTAACAAAGTTTATTGATAAATGAGTCTGGTTTAACAAGACTCAGTGGAAAGGTACACTTGATTATTTACTCCATACAGGTTCAGACAAAACTGTCAGGCAGACATCCAGTCTTCTAAGCCACGCTTTCTGAGCCATCTCACAAGGAAATTATGGGAGACAGTGTCAAAAGCCTTACTGAAGTCAAGGAAGACAACATCTGCTGCTCTCCCTGCATCTACCCATTCAGTCATACTACCTTAGAAGGCTATCAGATTAGCTAAATGTGACTTTCCCTTGGTAAATCCATGTTGGCTGCTCCTAATAACCTTGTTTTCTTCTGTATGCCTAGAGATGACCTCCAGAATAAGCTGCTTCATCACCTTTCCAGGGATGGAGGTGAGGCTGACTGGTCTGTAATTATCTGAGTCCACTTTCTTATCCTTTGAAGACTGGAGTGACATTGGCTTTCCTCCGGTCCTCACACCTCTCCTATTCTCCATGATCTAGCAAAGATGATGAAGAGCGGTAGAGCAACAGTATCAATCAGCTGTCTCAGTACTTGTGGGTACATTCCATCAGGGCACATGGATTTATGTATGTTCAGCTTATTCAAATGATCTCTAACCTAATAAGCATCAGTACTCTCTTTCCAGGCTTCTGTGATGCTCTGCAGATGCAACAGTTCTGTGACTCTTGACATTTGTCTGTCAAAATAGAGAAAAGGAAAAAATAATCAAAGAAAGGTATGGATATAGGGATGAAGACTTAAGGTGCAGGGTAGGGGGAACAGCTCCAGATTGAGTCTGTTCACCATGTTTAGCTTTATGCAGCACCGCAGAACTTGTCAAGAATTTTATGATAAGCCCTGTTTGCCAGTGCTGGCTGACATTGGTTTGTTACAGATTTGCTATGAAAATGGCTTAACCAGAGTGGTAACGAAGATCAGAAGTTCAACTAAAGTGCCTGAAGACCTGATTCATCCTTATGTTCACCACAATTTTTTCCTTAGCTTTATGTGGACCAAAGCCACTCTATCACTCTTCCTCCTAGATGGACAGGGAAGAGGGGAAAATATAACAGAAGGCAGTTATAAGATAGAAGCAATTTAATAATAATGATAACCAAAGCAATAGATCATGTGGAAGCAGAAGCAGAGAGAGATGTTAATCTCTACTTCCCATCAGCAGGATGATGGTTGGTCTTGAGGTCTGTGGTAGTGGGTTGGACTTGATGATCTTTGAGGTCTCTTCCAACCTTGCTATACTGTGATACTGTGATACTGTCTTGGGAAGCAGGGCTCTCCACGTGTAACGGTTTCCCTGGAGGACAGATGCCATGGACAAATCTCCCAGACTTCCTTCTTTCACTTCATTCTTATGTCTCAGCTCAGGTCATATGGCATGGAATATCCCTTTGACCAGTTTGGGTTAGCTGCCTCAGCTTTGTCCCATCAGACTCTCGGGGAATTGTTGCAAAAGCACAGCCTGGGTGCTCAGCTTTAGCAGTAGCCAAAACACTGATGTGTGTTATCAACACTCAGCTACAGCACTGCAAAGCACAGCACTAGAAGGATGCTTTGAGGAGTTAGCTCCAGCTCAGCCCAAACCAAATATACTTTGTCACTCAATAAATAGTATATTTTACTGTTAGGAAACTCTAGTAGCTGGCAGCAATCAGTTTGTTTGTGGTTTAAAGCTATACCACTTGGCAACTGAGTTTTTGTCCACTGCAACTATTCTCAGCTTCCACAAATTGTTTTTTAAAGTAGCTGAATCAAACATCAATTGTGTTTTTAAAAAAACCTGTAGATGTGACCAGATGAAGATCCTGATCAATACTATCAGGGACTTCCTCTAAGCAGATTTTAGTTCTCTTGAAAAAAAACAGTTGTACTTATGCTAATAATAATGGCATAAATAGCAAGATCTCCACTGTCTTCATCTGTGGAATGTTTTCTAACTTATACTATGACTTGGGAATTCAACACTAGAAAGGAGACCTACCCAATTATGTACCCTTGTGAAACTGTCCAAAGGATTGTAAGGAAAGATGGAAAAATGCTTTCTTGAATCCTTGGCAAATGGGAGAAATGGAACAGGCTTTTGTAGAGATTAAGAGTTGAGAAGTACATCTCAAGTCGAATGTACAGAATAGTCTTCAAGGATTTCTGTTTAACGTCAACAAAACCATTCTCCAGAATCAATTGGCTTAATTGATTGGTATGGCACTACAGGAACAACTGAGAGTTAAGCTGGCAGCTGCCGGTCAGTGTCACACTAATCAGGAATAAAGGTAACGTCCAGTTCTATTCTGTACATATTGTGGTGAGGAGTGGAGTCACAACAGTTTATGCTGTAGAAATCCTAAAGTGGGGCAAAGGTTTCCTAGGCCTGCAGACTGAAGAATGATAGTAGGACTCTTTTAAAATTAATCTTTTTGGGAAGAGAATAGCTGTGCAGTTTAGCCTCTAAAGTACAATGTGTAATACTAAGATCACATTTAAAGGTAATATACATACAGTGCAAAAATGTCTAATATTTGATGAATCAGAGAACATTTTGATAAATTTATCATATGGTATATTGATAATATCTCCCATAGGGCCTACATATTACTGCATTCTTACTTATCATAGGTTTGCATTAAGGGAAAAAGGGTTAGTCAAGGAGTTATAGTCTTGGAAACTTCATCTTGAATTATTTTCAGTATTTAAACATTAGCTTCATTATTTCTGATAAAATAGCCACTATATGCCTTCTGGATAAAAAAGTGTGTTTTCTTGTTGTTTATGAAGATTATCAAACCAACAGATTTTCTGTCTGAAGACCCTACTAAAGTGTCTCCCCAAACTGCAATGTAGAAAGGGTATAAGCTGAAGCTCAGAGTTCTCATAGGTGGAATCACGCATCTTGCCAAAGCAAGGGAGATCACTAGATGGTAGTGATCATCACCTCACTGTGGGGAATTTTCAGATATGTTGAGGCAACTCTAAGAGTTTCAAAGGTAGGACTAGTTGAAGTATCAAAGGCTAAGAATATCACTTTCATGCTTCTTATCAAACAACATAGGTGCTCAGCAGGCTGTACATGTAAATGTGTCAGTGGTGATTACTATGATTCCATTTTCTGTGTATTTAACTTTAATGCAGTGAATCTTGCTGCTGCACAGCTAACCCGTGGATAGGGAATTCTGTTAGCTAGAGGAGCTTTGAGATTCAAGGTCTTAGGGCTCGATTACAAGTGCACTCTGTCACTCTATTTATATTTCCTTCTTGTCATTAAATACTTTGTATCTTACCTTCTCCACAGGAAGAAATTAGCTCTTTGCATGTGTAAAAAGTGAATGTTCCAGTACATGTTCCTTTCATAGCTGTTCCTTACTGCCCATTGCTTAAACATCTAGGGCTGATCTTAATAGCCTGTAAAATTTTCATCCCTTCCTCACTTTGGCAGAATGGTTTAAAAAGATAAATTAATAATGATTTACTCTTCTCATTAAATACTGAATTTTAGAAACGATATAGTTCAATTATTACTGGTATGTAGTGTAAAATGTTGTATCAGCTGAGTTATAGATGCACCTTTCCCAAGCCATTTTCCTGCTCTTTGTTATTTCTATTTCTAAGAGAAGTAAATAATCTTTAAAATTCTAGTTTTGTGGGAATTTCAGAGTGAAAAGCCTGACACGGTGTCAAGGTCCAGAGAACAGAGATGAGCAGTATCTCTGTCCAGAGGAGCAAGACTGGTTCTTTTAGATGTCCTTGTTGTGAAATTAAGGTGCAAACAAGACCAAATATCACCAAGAACTATTTATTAAGGGATAACGTTGAACAAAACCGAGGGAGAGAGGGGAGAGAGGGAGAGGGAACAACGGAGGAAAAGATTAAGAGCAGGGAAGGAAAAGAACAGGGATGATATTACCATCAGCAGCAGATGAGGGGGAGAGAGGGAGAGAGGTGTGCCCGGCCCAGGGATGTCCTTCTGTAGAGTGGTTCCTCGGGTCCTCCTTGTGGGGGGGGTTCTCCGGTGGTAGGTGCTCCGGCGGTGCTCCGATGGGAGATGCACATGGTGGTGCTCTGGTGGTAGATGCACACACACTTGCAGGCGTCGCTTATGTCTTTTGATACAGTTTTTAGGCTGGTTGTCCAGGTGCAGCTCCCCAGGAAATCTATTCTCATGCATTTTCGGGGGGCCGGCGGCGGCACTGGGCAGGGCTTCCGCCCCCTCCCTGCACCGCTTGCCAGTCCATACCCTGAATATGCAGCAGCCTTTCTTCGGGGTAGCTGGTGTGAAGTATGGTGTCCTGGGCGTTGTGTTCAAGCCAGGCTGAAATCTCGGAACTTCATCAAGACACTTTATTTGGCATTCCTGAGCTCTTGGGCAGATGTCTGGGCCAAGTCCACAAAGGTGCTCTTTGCATCCCTTTGCCAGCAATCCGGGCCCATCTTTAACAAACGCAATCTTTATCTTTGTTGATTACATTATGGGAGGGGCAATCAGCCTCTCACACATGTAGGGCATTAAGAATGAAAATAAATGCCACAGATCAATTGAAAAGGCAGCTTCTGTGGTACACTGCAACATTTTGTAACACTGAAATTTAATTTTTTTAAATAAAAACACTGACAAGTTACTTGGTATATTAATGAACAGTCCTGTTTTCACTAGTCATTTATTTTTCTACTAGAATAATTATGTATTGCCTGTTAAGGAAACAGAACATACAGGGTCAGCTGTACCCAGGAGTAAGATAAGCAGTTACTTGTCGTAGTTTTCTTTATTTAAATACACAGTGGTTCTATGCAGTTTAACCAAAAAATAATAGCTTTGATTTGGAGAGCTCTCTTGTCTGAAGCAGAGCACCAGTTACAAACAGAAATATTATTATAATATTTTTGTAGTATGGATTTGTCAGTTATCTCCAGGACTGCTGAAGATGATCAGTGCTGTGTGCAGACTTACAGTATCATCTGATAACATCGTTTCTCTGTGTGTCCCTTCACATCACTGATGGAGATTCTTGAAACAAGTACCTGCAACCATACTGAACCTGTAGCACATACCGTAAAGCTGGAAGGACACAGAGTTTGATTTTAAACTCAATTTCTGCTGGATTTGCCTCCATAATTTCAAGTAAACATCCATTTTGTAATCCCATTCATAACTTCTAGACTGTTAATTAGGATCATCTCATAGTAAGCTGTATCTGTCATTTATACAATGCATATCTCAAAGTTCTCAAAAATTATTTGTACCTTCTTTTTTGGTCAGCCAATAACTAGTTTATACTATCAGTCTATACAGTCTATACTAGAAACTGTAAGTTTCTAGTAAGAAGCTTATAGCACATTCCATAGTTCGGTTTCCAAATACTTGTCATTCTTTTCTCCTGGATTGTGACCTGTCTGTAACTGCAGGTTTCTTTTTCTGAAATACTCTGGATAGAGTATTTTCTGAGGTTCTGTTGCACCTTACATTATGATATTTTTTATGAATTTATAAATATTGTATAGGTTATTTTTAAAAATAGATATGTCTCAAAATACACATAATATTTAAAGTTTGTAAAATGCATATGCATATATGAAAGTAACTGTAAGGCAGACTTAAAGAATAAATACAACATTGGTGGAAGTAGTTTTGTTTTAACTCAGGTTGCATTCCAGTTCCTTTTTATAGCTTTTTTTTCGAAGAATTTATAATATATAGTTTAGACAAAGATTTTCCTTCTACCATAGCTGATGTCACTTGATGCATGTTTATTTAATATTTTTGAAAGCTTAGTGTTAAATTTTAAGCACACTGATATGAATAGAAATGCTCGTGTTTGTCTCTGTGTGTTGAACACCACATATGTGCTAATCAATTGCACATGCATATGTGCTGATCCAGTGGCATTCTGAGGTGCCCAATGGCATCCTGGGGTTCATCAGGAAAAGTGTGCCCAGCAGGTCTAGGGAGGTTCTTCTCCCTCTGTAGTCTGCCCTTGTGAGAGCACACCTGGAATACTGTGTCCAGTTTTGGGCTCCCCACTTCAAGAGAGACAGGGACTTGCTGGAATGATTCCAGTTGGAGAGCCACAAGGATGACTGGGGGACTGAGTGTCTTCCCTATGGAGAGAGATTGAGAGACCTGGGGCTGTTTAGTCTGGAGAAGACTGAGAGGAGATCTTATCAATGTATACAAATATCTGAGGAGTGGGTGTCAAGTGGATGGGACCAATCTTTTTTTTTTGGTGGTCAGCAGCAATAAGACAAGGAACAATGGCTACAAATTGGAACATAGAAGGTTTCACCTCAACATGAGGAGAAACTTCTTTATAGTGAGGGTGACAGAGCACTGGAACAGGCTGCCCTGAATGGTTGTGGAGTCTCCTTCTCTGGAGACTTCCAAAACCCGCCTGGATGCATTCCTGTGTGAACTACCCTATGGGATCCTGCCTTGCCAGGGAAGTTGGACTCGATGATCTCTGGAGGTCCCTTCCGATCTCTATAACGTTCTGTGATTCTGTGATACGTCTGTTGTCTACTTTTTCTGATGGTGGTCACTCTTATGAAAGAAGTTGGTCAAGAGAGAAAACAGAAGTTCTTCTAAATTCTAGCTTGTAATATAACTTGAAACATAAATTCTGTTTACAGAAATTCCATTTGATCTCTTTTATAAGACATTATCACTCTCTGAATACAACCAAGATATTTTACGTACAAATATGAATCTACAAGTCTTTGCATTCATAAATTCCACATAAATTCCACATTATTAATGAAAAAAACATCTGTTGTTTACAGGTAATATGGTTTGGCAAATTCAGATTGTTACTGAGCATAGAGGTTAGGAATTCGGACTGTTTTCAGATTTTCAGATCTTAGAGATATCTCAAGTTTCTGCCACTATCAAAAGTAAAGCTATCAGAAGTGCTTTACAGATGCAGGTTCATTTTTAAAGTGGAAGTGTGTTGGTGGGAAGTAACTTGTGATGAGTTTCATTTCCGTTATCTTTATTACAATATTTGTGTTGAAATATCTTACTGCCAACATGAATTTTCTGTAGAGCTACTCCTGAATAAAATTCTTTAATTATGCTGAAACTTTCTCTGGCTTGATGCTGTGTGTAATTTCACTTTTGCTTTATTTGATTTGTGGTAAAAAACAAATTTCTGTTTTATGAAAGCGAAATGATTACATTCAAACTTGGAGCTTGTTGTCTGTGTAGGTATCCTTATAGTCCCTATATAGAGCAACAAATTTCATAGCTTTTCACCATTTTGCTACAAATATGATGTACTGTCATTTATATATATATATATATATATATATATATATATATATGTATACACACACTTTAAAATAAGATGGATAAGTAACATGAAAGCGTTTCTTGCTCAGAGAGGTCAAGATCTTTGGTTTAATTTTGAGCTCATCAAAGGCAGGTAAATCAGTAGTGTGTTATTCCTCTGGTTTAACCCTCACACTACTGTCATGACAGTAGCCCTTATGAAATGACAAACACTTTCATCCACTATTTAATCAATACATTGTGGCATCCTTATCAAAAACTGTCAGTAGTTCTGCCTATTCTCTGTTTCATGTTCTTCTGGTCCAGCCCTTATCTTTCATAGCTCATGTCTGACATAATACAACAGTTTAGCTTTATATATGCCGTCAGGGAGAATATTGCTTTCCCTCATAATTCTTCCTTTATTGTGTGCCTTTTTTTGGAATGAAAATATAAGTGATTTCTTCATTGTTAATTTCCTCTACTATTCTTATACCTCTTTGACTGAGTCCCTGGCTCTCATCTCCAACACTCAGCTTTTCTGCTTATGCAAAATATTTCTTTGATAGTCTGCCTGTTACTCTGTCATCTACTTCAAAATCAACAAACCACAGTGCTGCTGCTGCCTGATTCTTTTTCTGTATTATGGAAGAAGCTGTTTTGACTAGCAGCTTACTATGTTTATTGTACAGTAGCTACTGTCATAAAATATTTCATAGATCCATATCCATCTATGACACTTTCTGCCCTCTTTTTTCCTGGCAGTATCTCTTCAGATGTATGACTTCAATGTTTAATTTTGTTCAATTACTCTATAATTATTTAAAAAAGCTTTTCAGTGCCATTTCCCCCTATGCAATGTTGCTTCCCTATTAGGGTTCAGTTCTGTGTCTCCTTGTCCCTTTCTCTTGCTGCCATTTCCCTAGTGTCACTGTTTCTACCAAAAAAAAAAAGATGAGAATATGAGTCAGAAGCTAAGTGTTCAGTTGAATGACTTTATTACAGAGGAATCTACAGCAATTAAAAATTTAATGTACATAGTGAATATTGATTTTTATCTGCCATGGACCTGATCTGTTTTGCTGGTTTGAGGCTAATTGGAATATTTTAATGGGAGAAATTAGATCAAAATTAGATCAAAAGAGAATAATGATAAAGTCTATATAATTCATGGGTTTGCTGAGAGGGATAAAAAGCCAAAACATAAACAATTTTCTCTCATTGTGTCCTGGTACATTGCCCTATTCCTTTCTCCTTTGATCTGCTCTAAAATCTCTCCTCTAATCTCAGCTAACAACTGACACATAAGCTTTGCTGGCTTCTGTTTTTGTTTGCCTGTCTGAGAAAACAGAGCTCTGCTATGAGGACAGGCTGAGAGAGTTGGGGCTCTTCAGCCTGGAGAAGAGAAGGCTTCCAGGAGACCTTATAGTAGCCTTCCAGTATCTGAAGGGGTCCTACAGGAAGGCTGGGGAGAGACTATTTACAAGGTCTTGCAATGACAGGACAAGGGGCAATGGGTTTAAACTGGCAGAGAGGAGATTTAGACTGGATGTTAGGAGGAAGTTCTTTCCAGTGAGGGTGGTGAGGCTCTGGAACAGGTTGCCCAGGGAGGTTGTGGCTGCTCCCTCCCTGGAGGTGTTCAAGGCCAGGTTGCATGAGGCCTTGAGTGACCTGTACTAGTGGGAGGTGTCCCTGCCTATGACAGGGGGTTGGAACTAAATAATCTTTGGGGTGCCTTCCAACCTAAACCATTCTACAATTCTATGAAAGTGGAGGATAGCTTTGAGCCCTTTCTGGGCAATTTCTTTGTCTGTGAGGGAGTTTGGGTTTCTGTATTATTTCTAACTTGTATGTAATTGTAAATACTTGTAAATATATCGTATCTATATGCTTCTAAATTTTGCCATGCTGTACATATAAATTCATCTTACTTCCAAGCCATCTGAGCTAATCTGGGAAATTTCAAATAATGGTGGTGGGGAAGTTCCTAACCCACGTCACCTGTCAACAATCTGTACTGACTGACTCCTAAGTAGAACACCATTAATATTTTCCCAGCTGTGGGTGGTCTGATGAGACATGGCTTTTTCAAGTCTTCCTGGAGGTAGCAGGTGTTCCAAAGTATTTCTCATTTCCTCTCAGAGTAGACATAGGACAGTGGAATCATCAATTCCTATAAATGTATGAAACAAACATAGTGTTAGTTCCTGTCTTTCCTAACTGTTGCTGAAGCATATTACATTTTGCAGTGGTGCTTTTGAATTTGAGAAGGTAGATGTGGAATACTAGGCTGTTGCAAAATTACTAGTGTTCTCTACATTCAACCATCAAAATTAGCCATTATTACCAGATGATTTGGTATATATTTCTCTACATCAAGTGTAATCTCTTTGAAAATGTCTCTGAGTACCAAAAAAGTATCCAAAATAACCATATTTATTTACAAAAATAATATTTAGAAAATGAAACAAACAGAAAATTGAGAATAACTGGACAAAGCTTACTCTTTTGAATGCCCAAGGAATCAGAACTAATAAAATGACTGAAAGCACTAGCAAAAGAATAGAACATGCAGTGAACTTTTTAGACATTGATGTACAAGTTGCAATCATTCTGTAATCAACATGAAAATGCCCATGCCTGGTTTTCTGGAGCAGCTTTACTTCCTTTGTGCTTACTCTCAAACCCAGAAGTCCCTGCCATTAACTATAAATAAGGCAGTTCCTGACAGTTGTTGTTAAAGCAGGTTACACTCAGTCCCTTCAATGAGGTAAAAGGCAGCTCAGGGTGGTGTTTTATAGGGGATGATATGGTTCATGCATGGTGTTTTCCCCATGCCAAGGACTACATTTTCAGGGAGGTGCTTTGATACCCTTGGTTTTAAACGCTTTATTAGTGTACAAGGTCTCACATGGACCCTTTGCCAAGCTTTCAGCAATCTCATGAAGTTGTCTTTTTGTCTTTTTTTTTCCCCCTTTATTTTTGCACACCAAAGTTTTTCACTGGAAGGAAGGATTTAAAAAGATGCCCTTCCTGTTGTCTCTGTCAAGTACATCTGATATTCCACCTCTTGCACAGACCTTATACCCTTTTCAGCCAAATACCAATTCTCATTAATATTATCTCTTTCATTCATTTGTAGTCCTTATTACAGTGACAAGCCCTTTTCTTTTTTTCTAAATAGCAGTCTTCCATATACTGTAATTACCTGAAATGCACAGACATTGTACAAATCATATTTGAGTCTCACGAAGAGCAATTGGGTTTTTTTGAGGTTTAATCTCTTTAACATTGTTATCCCTACTGCAAAATACCACAGCTGTTTGTCATGAGATTTTGTGTGTGCACAGCATCATTGAGTAGAAATCATCTTACCTAATTTTAGAGGTTTGCAGTGTGGATATCTGCACCAGAGCAATCCTAAATCCTCACAACAGAGAGAAGTAGACCATTTTAGGCATCATTCATTTGGCATATTGATATGTTTTCATGTCTACTTTAGGGTGAATTCAATCAAACCATAAAAGTGCCCATTTTTCATACTAGAATATAGCACAACCAGTTTAGCTGTCAAATAAATGCCATTCTCATGGTCTAAATTAGATAAGCATTTTAAAAAATAAGTATCATCATCAACAGGTAGAAAAGTTTTATAAATGTGTGAATCTGCATAAAATATGTATAGGGAGGAAAGCTATATGCTCTGCAGAAATCTTTGCAAGTAAAGATGCACAGTTAAGAAAGAAATGATTAAAGATAGAGCATGTCAGTTGTATTTTTGTAAAGTGAAGTGAAAGTGAGTTGGAAAAATACCTTTTTTTTTCCTTTTTTTTTCTTCTCACTTCCAACTATGCATTTTTCATTAAGCAAGTGCAAATTGCAAATGACCTAAGAGGTTTCTGAGAGTGAATCTCCGTTCTACAAATCACCACTAGTCTAAATGTAAATATAATGGAGCCTGAAACAATGTTATTTTTATGTAATTTTCAATCTTTTGAAAGATTTTCTGTAGCTGTGTCCTCTTTTAAATTACTGAGTTAAAGACTCAGTATTCATTATCATCTGTGTGAAAATGCAGTTCAAATCAAAACAGTAGGTTGGCTCCTAATATCCCTATTCAGTTTTTATTCACTTAAAGAGGCATAGGGATGATAATGGGTGTTTTGACTGATTAGAGATTTCAGGAGCAGGTCCTTGGGTCAT
Organism: Ramphastos sulfuratus; assembly: GCA_013399055.1. Classification (NCBI taxonomy): domain Eukaryota; kingdom Metazoa; phylum Chordata; class Aves; order Piciformes; family Ramphastidae; genus Ramphastos; species Ramphastos sulfuratus. The sequence goes on along the minus strand of WBNM01034532.1, from coordinate 32,383 downwards.
TATGACTAATGTTTTCTGATTAACTAGTCATGCATATCAAAATAATTGCTCTGTGCTATCAGTAACATGTATAAAGCTCCCACAGTATGTTCATCATTAGCATAGAATAAAAGGATGTAATTCAGGTCCTAAAGAGCTTAAAAATCTAAATGGGCAGACAGTACAAAACACTGGGATGCACATTAGAGAAAGCTACTTTCTCTTTTTTATATAAAACACTAAAGGGGGAGAGTAGTTTTAATACTTTCTGTAATGGGATATTTGTGAGGAAATTAGCTTTGGAATGGTAAGAAAAAGAGTATCTCACTGGGATGATAGGTCCCAACAAAGATCATAAATGAGCAGCCTTTTGCATTCATGTCTTCTTACATTTCTTTTGCTGGTAAAAGCAACATAATTAAATGGACTTGATAGAGAAAGCCACCAAGCATTTTACTATAACTAGCCTGTAATAAATGTCTTTATCTGATGATATTTGAAAGTGAAAACTGCAAAATAAGAGTTGTTTTCTGAAGTCTTAAACTTTTTAAAGCCGTACACCTATAGTGTGTGTTCCTGTTAAATGTACATTGTTTAAATGTTACTGGAGATGTTGGAGGTATAAAATGATCATTAAATTGCATTTGAAAGTGAAACAACAGATTCTGTCCATTATACTTACTCCTGGTTTTTAACCAGGAAAATTCTATTTCAGACTTCTGATATTCAGGTTTGGCTGATTTATTGTATACTCCATTAAAAATAAACAGGAGAAAGTAATTGGTCCGATCTTATACCACATACAGTGTGGCATATTCAAACTCTCCTCATTTATTTTCTGTGGCTAATCTGAAGATCTACATCAAGAAATAATATGCTAGAAAGAAAAGCAGAATCTGAATTAATAGCAAACATTGGGAAAGGTTTAAATGGAGACCAAGTAATAATACATGAAACCTGTTGTCTGTGTATCTTGGATCATTAAACTGTAAACTCTCAACATACAGCAGCTGAGATTCCCTTTGAGATTTTACAGCAGCATATGTTGATACTTTTCCCTTTGAATCTTTGGCCTGATGACTCCATCTCCACAACCCTTTCAGCCATTTTACTTTAATTCTTCTACAAAGTTTTTCACAGCTCTTTCTCTTGACGTTGTCATGGGTTTAAAGAGCCGACAGGGTGAAGCTCTCAAATGAATTGGAGAAAAAAACAGAATTATATTTGGAGAGTTACAGATAGAAATTACAAAGCAGATACAGAATCCATAAGCGAACCCCGTGAAGTTTCCCCCAACCCAAAACTAAATCTATCATCCCCAGCGCTCCAATCCTCCCCCTCCCCCATGCCTCTGCCATCCAAGAGGCCTAAGCACAGCCTCTGGAGGCCCCAACCAGGCCTATCCTTACATGTTTGTCCTGATAATGCAGCTAAGCCAAAGTTATGATGGTGGACCTTAGACCTTAGACACTGTTGAACACAGGTAAGTAAGCCTGATATGGAGATGGCAAGGAAAAATGCTTACAGAGGAGCTTATGGACCGGTAGCTACAATACTTAGGTTATTTCTCTGTCTTCTGATATTTCATCTTATTCCAATAATTTTCTGTTGATCTTTCTCTCATCTCTCTAGTATTGCCCTCAGACATACTTTCAATATTTCCAAGTGGGACATAATTTTCTCCAACAAATTTCTGCATAGGGGATGTTTTTGGAGTATTAATGAAAAAGGGAAAAAAGTGGAAAGTGCTAAAACAAATGAATATTGAGCTCACGTAGTCTATTTTTGCAGAGAGTAAATATCAAGCTAATGCATAAGATTTATCCTCTATAGTAAATCAGCAATATGTCTCATTTCAGGTCTCTCCTGTGGCTGCTATTTTGTACTGCACTATTCAGTCATGCTGATTTATGCCATACTAGCCTATGAATATTTTGCAGAGTGTTATTAATAATATAATTTTATCTTCGGATCCAGATGGAATGGGCTTAGAACACAAAGGAGGGAGAAAGCCTCAAGTAGTTTATTGCTTGAAATAAATTTGGTATAAAATGTGAGACAGGAATATAAGACGTCAGGGAGTAGACAACTGGATCAGGAAAAGCATGAGCCCAATTAACAAAATATTTTATTTTGTACAGGCTCATGTACTCAGTAAGATAATTCTGTTTGACTGGAATGGTCTTATCAAAGTCATGACAGGAATCTTTCTGGAGAGTAGGACAAATTAGGACAGTGAGTAGTGGCATTACGGATCTGCTCTGGATAAGTGCTTCCACATGTGAACAGAAGCAGCAAACTCATTAGGCTGTCAATGTAAGACACTGAAGCAATGAGAACTGGTGATACCAAAATCCTAGAATCATAGAATTCTAGGGATTGAAAGTGATCTCTGGAGATCATAAAGTCCAACCCTACTGCCAAAGCAGGATCACCTAAGGCAGGCCACATGTCCAGGTGGGTGTTTATTATGGACCTCTATTAGCAACAGCATTCTTGCTTACTTAAGTCATGTAGTACTTTCTTTGAATTGCACTGAAGGTCAGCAGTGTGAGTCTGCTTTGAATACATCTACATACTTTTTCCTAAAGCGAAAAAAATACTTTTTTTACTACATAGTTCTCCGAAGTTTTGGAAAATAGTTGCATATTTGTTAGGATACCTATAAATAGGTGTAACATTAAACTGCTAGGCATTTTCATTGGCAGGACACACAGTCATACAATCAGAATGGTTTGGGTTGGAAGAGACCTTAAAAATCATCTAATTCCACCACCCCTGCCATGGACAGGGACACCTTCCACTAGACCAGTCTGACCTTTATCATATGAAGGGCATGTAAAAGTAAAGCACTTAAATCCTTTTTTAAAGTATTATTCCAGATCATATTTAGTGTTAGGATTCAAATATACATTAAAAATGTATTGCTGATAAATGTAGGGGGAAGTAGGAGAATGGGGAAGAAGAAAGTGGAAAAACTTCTGAGTTCTAAGGGACTGCTATTCATTTTGAAGTTCATTGCTGTTGGTGGGTCAAATACTTGATACTGTGATACTAAGGAGTACATAATGGGCTGCCCAGGGAGGTGGTGGAGTCACCGTCCCTGGAGGTGTTCAAGGCACGTTTGGACGTGGCACTTGGTGCCATGGTCTAGGCTCGAGGTCTGTGGTAATGGGTTGGACTTGATGATCTCTGAGGTCTCTTCCAACCTTGCTTATACTGTGGTACTGTGATACTGTAAATCTCTCCAACCATTTCTCTTGATAGTGGGAAGTCTAAAACTTTATTGTGGTTTCTGTGCATCTTCAAATAGTGAACTTTAAGTCTCTGAACTTGGAGACGTCTATTCTAGATTAAAACAATGCCATGAATCTTCCATAATTTTCTAAGGAGTAGCAATTCTAAAAAGCGGTTTACTGAAAACAGTGACAAGGATTGAATGTGAAATCAAATTCATTATCATTGCCTCAGGCTTACACAATTCCCTGCATACCGTCTTCCGTTCCATAGTTTCACAGAACAGAATGCATTTCATTTCATTTTCATTGAAAGTTTACTTGGCCTAATATCTTGGCAGCAGTTTACAGAGTTTTCTAGGTTATACTCTTGCCAACAAGAATAAAGAAATACTTCCCACTCTTCCATGAATAAAACTAAATTTGCTAAATTAAACATTTGTTGTCTTGCTGTGATACCAGTCACACTGATCCTTTAAACTTCATCCAAGGAAATTTTCATACAATTTGAACTCAGTAAAATTTGCAGCAAGATGAATGTAGCCTAGAAGTAAGATACAAATTATGGAGAGCTGGAGTAATTAATCTCATACATCACTTGCCAAAGATTATAGTTGGTGCTCCTCCATGGTGACCTCAAACTCAAAACAGGATGGATTTTCTAGGAGTTACGGTGTAGTTCACCTGTAAGTATTGATAAGAAGCTGGAGTTACTGAGAGGTGAGACCAGGCAATATAAGCTGATCACAATGCTGTATTCAGACCTTAAAATTAGTCAAAATATTTTTTTAATTTATCACTTATAAAGTCAAACAGAAACCCTCCATTAAAAGTTTTTTACTGGTTTTCAGTCCACATAAAATGTTTTAATTTGTTGTTTCAGGTTTTTTATGTTTTGTTTTGCTTTTTTGTGACAGGTGCAGCTAGTTACAACAGTTTTTATGTTTTTTGCAAAAATGTCTGCCATGCTGTGAAACCTGGGAAACTGAGGGTCCGCTGCAGTCTGTGTAAACAAGGAGCACTGACATTGGCAAGGGTAAGCTTGCTTGTTTTTTTGTTTGTTTAAAAGTTTTGAAGTATTTGGAGATGATATCTCTGGTTTTGCCTATTTGCACAGATGTGGCTCTCTTTCTGCTTGTACAAAGCTTGGAGTGCTTGTTCAGGGAACAGAAAGACCTAAATTCAGGGCCTGATTGTGACCATTATGCAATGAGATAAGGAGGGAATTAAGTGACTGTGCAGCTGGGAATAGTCATCTCTCCGGCCTAGCTACATGATATATGGTCAAGGGAAAGGACAGGAAGTTTGTAGATCTGTCAAGCTTTGTTTGCATACTAAACTAGGAGAGTGTTGTTTAACTTAAACAGGCAGTACTGTAAAATTTTGGAGGATGTTTTAAGTGAATTTCATTTGTTGTGCTACTGGAGATTGAGAGTCCTTTTTCTCTTATAAATCACAGTGTTTATCAATCAGTTTTGCTATGTGGAAGGCTTATGTTTTGCAGGAGGCTGAGCTTTATCATGCTATAGATTAGGGGATGAAGCTTTCATATTTGGCACATATTTAAAGTGTTTAAATTTGTCCTTTGATGTGGTTTAAAGTGATTAATTTCAGCTTCATGTTCTTGATGTATCTGTGTACTTGATTGTCTTTGCGATTAATAGCACAGTGAGGCCCTTTAAAACCCAGCTCCTATATTTTCAAAGAATAAATCAGAGCAATGCTTTTACCTATCTAATTCAAAAAGTTACAACAATAAACCACCTTAAGCTCTGCATCCTATTCCTTAATTACCTGATTTCAGAGGCTTGCAAGTGTTGCATTTTGTGGTGTTTCAAATTAACATATCTAAGGGGATTTGTTTTCTTCGAAAAGCAGCATTTAAATACTGGTGGTTATTATAGGCTCGAATCACGTATAAATCAAAATAGAAGAGAAATTGCCATTAATATACACTTCCAGTAGTATAATACTCAGGATGGATAAAACCACAGACAACTTTGTGTTCAACTTGAATGGAAGCAGTTAGTATAGCTGAAAGACATTGCTGTTTTAACTGCTNCTCGAGGCCTCTCACCAGCCTCGTTGCCCTTCTGTGGACACGCTCAAGCACCTCAATGTCCTTCTTAAATCGAGGGGCCCAGAACTGGACACAGTTTGAACCTAGTGTATTACATTGATGGCATGCAACATGTCCCTTGAAAGACACAGTGGCTTTCTTCAGCGTGCTCGCTTTTGGAAGTGATGACTTTCATAGCAGACAAATAAATTTCCAAACTTTTCAGTTTTTACAGTATCTGCTAAGTAGTGTTATGCATTTTGGAGACTTAAAGAAAAAAAAAAATCTCTTTACTGTCTCCTGCAAATTTCTCATAACTTCACAATAAAAGTTCTGTTATAAAAAGTTCTGATATGACATATTTCTAAATACACTTTCACATCTGATTGTCTGGTATGTATGTGGTCTTACATTCTTTGGTAAATACAAATTCAGTAACACAATAAGTATACACAAGCTGATAATTTCCATTGAATGAACAGATTGCAGGTGCTTCTTTTTTCTATTAGCTGATTTTACAGAAGATACGAAAAGAAAGTAGCTGGGAACTTATGCTGGAAATATTTGCAATTTTCAAGAAAGTATCAAATGATAATTTTATCTGTTTTATTTTTCAAATAACACTTGTCTAATAAATTACATTTCTTGTTACTTTCTCCCAAAAACCAAAGAAAATTTGTTATTCTTTTCCCCTTGAATTCAAGTGGAACACGATGATTAAGAATAGTGAGTGTGTCCCTGTTCCAGCAATTTGGGCTGACAGTCCTCAGAACTTCCAAAGTGCAATATATGCAATATCTGCACACTTACTGCCATGAATGTTCTAGGCAACAGTCAGTTTGTTTTACAAATGCATACCATTTACCTTAGTTCAGTGGTTAGGTTCAGGGTTGGCATGTGCCTAGCTGTTGCCGCCTCTATTTTCCTTCCTTTCTGGTCCATCTTCGAGGGAGATTAATTCCAACTGCAGAAGCTTGAAATACATACCAAGCCTCATTTGTTTTTCAGTACTTTGTAGAGACCTGTCTGCAATAATATAGGCAAAATGTAGTACTCCCAGCAAATATGTTGTATCTACTCTTCTTTCTTCAATGTATGGGAGTCTACCCTGACCAAATTATGTCAGCTTGGAAACATTTCTGTCAGTCACTTGACTTGTGCACACTGAGGAAAAATCATGTAATCAAACCACTTTTCTTTCCTCTGGACTGTGGTACTGATTAGTAATAGATCTCTTTTCTGTTGGTACTACAGTCATTTTCCTTTTATAGAGAAATTAGTCAAAATAAAGTTGACATAAGCAAACTATTAAAAAGCTTACCTGTGCTACCATATGTAGTGACCAGTGTGATCTGCCCTAAATAAATGGTCCTGCTTTGCAGGGGCATTGGACTCAATGATCTCTGGAGGTTCCTTTCAACTCCTAGCTTTCTATAATTCTATGATATTAGAGATGAGATTTTTCAGCAAAGCCTTTATTTTTTAATTTTTTTTTAAAGATTCCTTTTTTCTCAATTCTGTATAAACCGTTCCTGACTGCTATGTGGCAGTAGAGTTTCTTGAGAAGCTCTCTTGTGCCATAAGCAGGAAAGCACCATGTAAGCCAGCATTTGTTACACTAATTCTTTTATTGAGATGAAAGTGAATACCTGTGTAAAACCCACACAAAGCTTTGGGCAGCCTTAACTTTACATGCTAATCCTTTTCCTACCTAAGCCACAAATGACCAACCTAATTAAATTGAGCTTTCCTTTTTCATGGTGTGTTGACTGACATCTTAAAATATTCGTTATTCATTTAAACAGTCTTATTCTAAAACCGTATTTAAGTGTCATGCTTATTTGCATAGCATTATTTTAACACTCGATGCTCAGGGTAAATTTATGTTACTGTGTTTCTATGAAATTAAAGAGTCTACTGTCTTTATATTTTACCAAAGACATCCATTTAAATACTGAATGTGTAATTTTCCTCTTGATATGTAGGTTGGCATTTTATGAACATTTCATGACCTAATGCTTTATGGGAGATATATACCAGATTGATTTAATTATAGGAAAACATCAGTCACTGCAAAAGTATCACCTCTCCCTAGTTTCTCTAATTAATCAAGCACAAAAGCATGCCTGGGAGGATTGGAGTGTGGGAGTCTTATACAGACCACCTACAAGCCTACCAGCAACATTCCTCAAGTAGCTCGTCAATTTCAGTCATTAGTTTCACACTGGTTTATATATTTTGTTGCTTTTAAGCTTTAAAAGATATATATGAGCCTGCAACAGCCAACCCAGTCCTGGGCTGCATCAAGAGAAGTGTGGCCAGCAGGGCAAGGGAGGTGATCCTCCCCCTTTACTCTGCTCTTGTCAGACCCCATCTGGAGTACTCTGTACAGTTTTGGAGTCCCCAGCACAGTAGGGACATGGAACTGTTGGAGCCACGAAGATGATCAGAGGGCTGGAACAGCTCTTCTATGAGGACAGGCTACAAGAGTTGGGGCTCTTCAGCCTGGAGAAGAGAAGGCTTCCAGGAGACCTTATAGTAGCCTTCCAGTATCTGAAGGGGACCTACAGGAAGGCTGGGGAGGGACTATTTACAAGGACGAGGTGCAATGGGTTTAAACTGGCAGAGGGGAGATTTAGACTGGATATTAGGAGGAAGTTCTTTACAGTGAGAGTGGTGAGACACTGGAATAGGTTGCCCAGAGAGGTTGTGGCTGCTCCCTCCCTGGAGGTGTTGAAGGCCAGGTTGGATGAGGCCTTGAGTGACCTGTAGTAGTGGGAGGTGTCCCTGCCTATGGCGGGGGGTTGGAACTAGATGATCCTTGAGGTCCCTTCCAACCTTACCATTCTATGATTCTATGATATAATGCAGCAATTTGTTTCAGTTGCCATGATTCAGTTAATTAGGTTGTTGCTCTTTCCAAAACACCAAAAAATTTACAATTCTTTTTTTTAGAGTGATAACAGCAGCAACATTCAGTGCTTATAGTAAAAAGGAAAATGTGTATTTGCAAATGGGAGGTCTGATTCTGCAACTGGTGTACACCAGTTTGTAGTATACACATAAAACATGCTTTTTCGATGTAACTGAGTGGCATATTCCTGCTATAGAAGGCAGTAACTTTTGATTCAGTATCTGTTTGACATAATACAAAATTAAGACAGAAAATCTGGATTTAAGTGCAGTAAACAGACTTCTGATCTCAGCCGCAAGTGCTATGGGTGAGGCCATTTCTACTGCAGGGACTTGGACTCATTACTATTTAGTAGTTCTTCACACTGTGCCTTTAGTAGTTACTAGTAGAGTTTTCACTATACCTTCTATTACAAGCACCAAAGCTGTTTCACAGAGCTGCTTCTGTAGTTTTCAAGTGTATCTTGAAGCTCAAATTATCGTTTCAGATCTTTTCAGACATGGAGATTTATATTCCAATCCAATTAAACTTCCTGCTGTGGAGATGAAACTTAGTTTCTGACACTGACAGCATATCTGGAATTTATCCAGCAGCTGGTGCATACAGTCCTGCTGTTGACCCTACCTCCAGAGGAGCCTCCTTATTTCACAGGTTTTGTTAAACTGTCTCTGCCACAGAACAGTTCTTTCATAATTTTTCATCTTACAGATAATAATTTAATTTATTGCTTTCATCTTAAAGCTGACAAAGAAGTGGACATTTGCCAAGCTTTGCTTCTGTGTCACCATGAAAAGCTTGTAGGTAACCTGTGGTACATTACAGTCCTGCAAGGGAAAAGCTCTATCATCTTTCAAGTGCCTTCCAATGACTGACAAATAGCAGGTCATGGATAGCTTAAGTCATCTTCCTAATAGATGATTGTGCAGTATTTTGATTTGATACTTTCAGATTTCCTAGGAAGAGTAAACTTCTTTTAAGTTATTGACTCAATTTTTAATAGAGTTGTTCCTTTTAATGAATGGAAATTTAGCAGAGATTTTCAGTAATGTAAAATAAAAAGGCAGTTTACTTTTGGTCTCTTTTTTAATGAGTAGTTGTAAAACTCCATTCCATAGTGTACTACCTCTCACTTTTCAGATTACACATTTTTTCCTGGAGTTCATTGCTTGTATTCGGTCTCTGACAGAGAAAGGAGTACCCATCACTGCATCAGAGCAAGGCTAACTGAAAGACATGTAGCACCTCTGCAATTATCTAGCCCTTACCACTGCTGAGTCAGCTTCTCCCCAGTGCTAGTTACCACTGCTGGGATAATATTGCAAGCGGGTTAACAAAAAAATCAATTTGGCTTTTGAAGCTTAGCTGCAAAATAACTCCATCCAGTGGAGTGCAATCTGATAAAGTGTGATCATATTCAGAGGTGTTAAAAATGTACTTGAATTTTTGAGACTGAATGACATCGCTATTTGTTTCTCCACTATTACTTGTTTGCTGCGAGGATAAAAATGGGTTCGATACATCTTGGCTAACACATGACAAGCACTGTGTGACAATACTTCAGTTAAGTATTGTGCATAGGAAAGTTAGCACTGAAGTGTGTGCTGTAGGGTCAAAATAACAAATGTGAAGCATCCACTTATTGTTGGGTTCCTGGTAATGAATGTGTTAGTATAAAAATAGCTTAATTTCCCTGCATTTGGCTGACAAAAGTAGTCCTTATAGAAAATGAATGCCTATTTAACATATGTACTTCTTTCTACATTAATAATGAAAAATTTCTCAGTTCTGACTTCTAAAGTACCACTACTGGGCACTGATGTTAATGCTGTTTTGAGAAAACCAGAGTAGAAAAAAAATAGAGCTCTCAGAACTCTTTTTTCCCCCAGTGTTTCTATGGATTCAGGAAATCCATCTCCAATAGTTATACTGGCAGCATACTTAATCATAAGCTTTTTTTTTTTATTTTTTTTTTCTAGTGAACCACTGTTTCCTGAGAGCGAGTAAACATCTCAAGAGACAGATATGTTATTGTGTTGTGTAACTTGTGCCAGAATGCTAGAGAGAAATTGAGCATATTCTAATCCTATCCTCTCCCTACCTGCTATGCAGGTAAATGTGCTCTTTTGTCCTCTCATCTCTCTCATGACCCGATCAGCAGGCTTGCTGAATATGATTCAGCAGGCTTGCTGAATATGAACTGCTGAGTGTCTTAGTGAAGGACTATATTATGGTAGTAAGTTTTGTCTCCTTCTTCTGTTTGTAGTTCCTACCCAATTACGTGTTAAAATAGATATAAACACTTCTAACTGTCANCACTTTCATGTCCTTCCTGTGCTCCATTAAATGGTTTGAACAGTTTCCATGAAAAAAAATCTGTCTTTCAAAGTGATATTTTTTCCACCATAGCCAAAGAGACAACCACTACTTGACCTGACCAAGGAGGCCAATATGTTTAGTATTTTTATTGTAGTTTCACATATGCCATGCTCATAAGGAATTTATTTCATGAATTTTTCTTATTCTCTCCTATTGCTTGCAGTGACATGGTACAAAGAATCATCATTAAATAAATTTAGTGCTGAGCTGACCCAGAATCCAGAATTACTAGTGAAACTTTCTTAAGAACAATCACATGGGGTTTTCAAGTCTGATTATGTCATTGCTCAGCCAGTGTCTTCACTGCTTTTAATAATGCAAGTATGGGAAGAAAAAAGATAAAGCCTACATTTTTACCTGGTTTCTTTGATGCTGTGTTAGATTATGCCAAATCCAGCCACCCCCTGGGGAATATGTTGCAGCCTAGGGGACCTGTTTAAGATCTAGTAACACTTCTAGGAGTAAGAAAACTTAACACTGGGTGACTGAAAAATAATGTTATAACCTTTTATTCTTTCTTCTCCAGTTCTTTCTTTGGCTCTGAGTCTTGCTTCACAGTGAAGCCTTCGAAGTACAGCCTCAGCCTTGCACCTACCTTACATAGTGACACTGCCATTGAGGCTGACCTCCAAAGTGCTAAACTCAGTCTGAACAGAACAATTGGGAAGATTCAAAAGACTTTAAATAATTTTATTCAGGCTTTTGGCTGCCTCATTCTATTTTTTTTTCTCCCAATATCCCTTAAGACAAATTTCACTACACTGCATATCAACTGTTATGTATATATAGTAAATTAAAACAACTGCATAGCTGATTTATGAAGAAAATTATTTCATCCATTCCAAAAGACAGTAACAGCAATTCTTTGACACAAAATAAGCTTTGCAAAGGAAGCAATTTTCCTCTATGCTGAAAAAGTAACGTATAGGTTAGTCTTTCATTTTAATGGGATAAGACCATATATTTTAACTTCTTATACTATTAGAAGCTCTGAGATATCTATGCATGATTTATAATATTTATTGCAGTATATGTTTTCAGTAAGATTACATATCATAAAGTGCCTTAAAAGCTAGGGGAAAAAAATACCAATTATTGGAAAGAGGAAAACTTACTTCAGTGTTATGTATCATTCCAAGTCATGCTGTGAAATAAAACTGTCTTTTAATGTTGAGCCTAAAGTGAGTTTCTCCAGTCTGGGAGACAACAGTCATAAATGAAAAGTAAAACAGTTACCAAATTTACTTTCAGATTAGACTTTTACATGAGTCTCTAAATCAAATGTCTCATAAACCCTTTTTGCCAGAGAAGAGAGATGTGTGCCTAGGAATATAGATGATGTTCAATGTATTTTATCCTCACAGTTGCTGTAATATCACAGAAGCACAGACTTACAGACTGATTGAGGTTGGAAGTGACTTCTGGAGGTCATTTGGTCCAACCTTTGTGCCACTTGGAGGCAACTGTCCAAGACCACGAAATATCCCTTGGTGGATATTTCCTAAGATATAGGATATTTCCTAAGATGTAGGATATCCTAAGATGGAGACTACACAATCTCTCTGTGCAACCTGTACCATCACTCATCACCCTGACATTAAAAAGATTTCTTCTAATGTTCAGACAGCACCTCCTGTGTTTCAGTTTGTACCCACTGCCTGTAGTCCTGTCGCTGGAAACCTCTGAAAAGGTGTTCTGTCTTCCCTTCAGATATTTACAAATAGTGATGAGATCATGGAATCATAGAATTATAGAATCATACAATGGTCTGGGTTGAAAGGGACCTCTGAAAGTCATTCAGTTCAACCCTCTGCAGTAAGCAGGGGCAGCCTCAACTAGATCAGGTTGCCCAGAGCCATGTTGAGCCTCACTTTGAGGCTACAAGGAGTCCATCTCCATGGATGGAGCCCCAACCACCTCCCTGGGAAACCTGTTCCAGAGTTCCACTACCCTCATGGCAAAGAACTTGTTCCTAACATCCAATCTAAATCTGTTCTTCCTTAGTTTTAAGCTNGATGATGTTCAATGTATTTTATCCTCACAGTTGCTGTAATATCACAGAAGCACAGACTTACAGACTGATTGAGGTTGGAAGTGACTTCTGGAGGTCATTTGGTCCAACCTTTGTGCCACTTGGAGGCAACTGTCCAAGACCACGAAATATCCCTTGGTGGATATTTCCTAAGATATAGGATATTTCCTAAGATGTAGGATATCCTAAGATGGAGACTACACAATCTCTCTGTGCAACCTGTACCATCACTCATCACCCTGACATTAAAAAGATTTCTTCTAATGTTCAGACAGCACCTCCTGTGTTTCAGTTTGTACCCACTGCCTGTAGTCCTGTCGCTGGAAACCTCTGAAAAGGTGTTCTGTCTTCCCTTCAGATATTTACAAATAGTGATGAGATCATGGAATCATAGAATTATAGAATCATACAATGGTCTGGGTTGAAAGGGACCTCTGAAAGTCATTCAGTTCAACCCTCTGCAGTAAGCAGGGGCAGCCTCAACTAGATCAGGTTGCCCAGAGCCATGTTGAGCCTCACTTTGAGGCTACAAGGAGTCCATCTCCATGGATGGAGCCCCAACCACCTCCCTGGGAAACCTGTTCCAGAGTTCCACTACCCTCATGGCAAAGAACTTGTTCCTAACATCCAATCTAAATCTGTTCTTCCTTAGTTTTAAGCTATTGCCCCTTGTCTTATCACCACAGGCCTTAGTAAACAGTCTCTCTTCATCCTTCTTGTAGATCACCTTCAGGTACTAGAAGGTCACTATTAGGTCTCCCCAGAGCCTTCTCTTCTCCAAGCTGAACAACCCCAGATCCCTCAGCCTGTCTTTGTAGCAGAGGTGCTCCAACTCCCTGACCATTTTTGTGGCCCTCCTCTGGTCTCACTCCATCAGGTCCATGTCCTTCCTATATTGAGGGCTGCAGAGCTGGACGCAGTACTTCACGTAAGGTCTCACCAGAGCAGCGTAAAGAGGCAGAGTCACTGCTCTGGATCTGCTGGCCACACATCTTTTGATGCAGCCCAGGATGTGACTGGCTTTCTGGACTTCTAATGTGTATCACCCCTAATGTATATCAGCAAAAGCCTGTGACTAGTCAGAAATACTGTACTTGGTGTAACACTTAGTTTCTCCAAAATATTAGCCAAATTTTAATTGCTTGTTTAACAGTGCACATTCTCTGGATTGTAATCAAGGGTTCTTTGATAAATATATCCTGTATTTCGTAACTCCTGCTTCTCCTGAAATCCTTAGAAATTTGGAGCACATACCATTGAGTGTTATGGAATCATGTACACCTTTAGAATATCTGTTTCACTCTTTTAAAGGTCACATGATATCTTTTTCATGCTTATTATATTATTCTGTTTGTTTAGATGTGTATACCATTTGGAGACAAAAAAATAAAAGAGGCCAGAGACCAGTGACAAGTGGCGTCCCTCAGGGGTCAGTGCTGGGACCAGTGCTGTTTAACATCTTTGTCAGTGACATGGACAGAGGAATGGAGTGCACCCTCAGCAAGTTTGCAGATGACACCAAGCTGTGTGGCATGGTCGACTTGCTAGAGGGCAGGGATGCCATCCAGAGGGACCTGGACAGGCTGGAGAGGTGGGCCCAGGCCAACCTCATGAAATTCAACAAGGCCAAGTGTAAGGTCCTGCACCTGGGTAGGCACAATCCCAGGCACAAATCCAGGCTGGGTGGTGAATGGCTGGAGAGCAGCCCTGAGGAAAAGGACCTTGGGGTCTGGGTTGATGAAAAGCTCAACATGAGCCTGCAGTGTGCGCATGCAGCCCAGACAGCAACCGAGTCCTGGGCTGCATCAAGAGCAGTGTGGCCAGCAGGGCAAGGGAGGGGATTCTGCCCCTTTACTCTGCTCTCGTCAGACCCCATCTGGAGTACTGTGTGCAGTTCTGGAGCCCCCAGCACAGGAAGGACATGGAAGTGTTGGAGCGGGTCCAGAGGAGGGCCACAAAGATGATCAGAGGGCTGGAGCAGCTCTGCTATGAGGACAGGCTGAGAGAGTTGGGGCTCTTCAGCCTGGAGAAGAGAAGGCTTCCGGGAGACCTTATAGTAGCCTTCCAGTATCTGAAGGGGGCCTACAGGAAGGCTGGGGAGGGACTATTTACAAGGTCTTGCAATGACAGGACAAGGGGCAATGGGTTTAAACTGGCAGAGGGGAGATTTAGACTGGATGTTAGGAGGAAGTTCTTTCCAGTGAGAGTGGTGAGACACTGGCACAGGTTTCCCAGGGAGGTTGTGGCTGCTCCCTCCGTGGAGGTGTTCAAGGCCAGGTTGGACGAGGCCTTGAGTAACCTGTACTAGTGGGAGGTGTCCCTGCCTATGGCAGGGGGTTGGAACTAGATGATCCTTGAGGTCCCTTCTAACCTTACCATTCTATGATTCTATAAGAAGAATCCCAAGAGATTTGATAAATAAGCCCTACTCAGCTTCAGGAGCAGAACTGTAACCAGAGTGATCACTCTTTCCACATGCAGGCAATATAACTGCAAAAGAGTGTTATGTTGACCAGGGAAATAGAAAGTTAGCCTATATTTAGGTTACATCTTTTGGCATATTGATTATTGGCAGCTCTGCCCTAGCTGTCTTGCATTGTAAGGATGGACTCTCTCTGGAGAAACTCCTCCCCTCACAACAGAAGGCACTCTCCCTAAAGTTTCTCAGCTTTTTATGTTGAAAGAAAATAAAAGATTTTTTTGTCTTGCATTGTCTTGTCAGCATTTTAAACAGTAGGGCCATATCTACTTTGTTGGCATCTTAAGATATATGTGTAGGTGAATTCTTCTTGGTCTTCCCTTCCCATATATGTATATGTATATATGGATCTTATTTTATACTCAGTAAGGCCATAATGTTCTGTGGATGTGTTGCTGGAGTGCATTACAGTACAAACAAATCTTGGCCTGTGACAGTGGTTTGTTTTTTTTAATGTGGCAGCTGCCAGTGAGATTCAGATGTCCCAGTGCATAACTCTCCTGATTTTCTTTATTAAAATACAGCTAAACTTCTGTCTTCCCAGTGTTATTCCTTAGATGGCTGTGGCTACAGAGAGATCATGCTCACATTGCATTTTTTCACTTTTTTCATAATGATCAATACGAAACAGCTTTAAAGGGCCAATAGTTTTTTCTTACTTTTCAAAGCACTGGAATATCTGATGCATCAGTTGGTGCAGGAGGAAAATTTAACTGAATTTACTTAAGGAACTGTAGTAGCAGAAGTAGGAGTAGAGGAAGCCTGTCTGAGTCTGTACAGATTTGTGTCATGATTGAGGTTGTGGATTTTTTCCTAGATTTGGACTGAATTGATTAATGAATAGATTTAGGATACTTAAACATTAATNTTCCCTGTAGTAATTGTCATATGTTTTAAAGTTTTCTCCTTTTATGAAAAAAAGGCCATTTGTGTTCAGTGGTATATCCCGAATATATCACAGTATCACAGTATAAGCAAGGTTGGAAGAGATCTCAAAGATCATCAAGTCCAACCCATTCCCACAGATCTCGAGACTAGACCATGGCACCAAGTGCCACGTCCAAACGTGCCTTGACTGCCTTCAGGGACGGTGACTCCACCACTTCTCTGGGCAGCCCATTCCAGTAGCGAGTAAGACATGAAATATAAGAATGCTTCTGTCCAAATCCCTCCTGCTTCCCAAGAGCCACTGCAACATGATGATGGTCATCTAACCGGGTTTCCTCAAATGTCCACTCTTCTTCTTTATCTCCATCCAGAAGCATTTTGGTCTCCTTGTACACCTTCCCTATTTCCAGTTGCAATGGGGACACAATAAATATAAATATAGGAGGAGTTCATATTTGTTTGGGGATTTTTTTTGATAGCAAATACTTTTGCACTTGGAAGTATATTATATTAGGAGTAGGGTGTTTCTTTTTCTCTTTTAACTATACAAACATAAGTTTAACATTGAACCTTGTAAATTTTCTAGGCTTTACCTGGACAAACTGTTCTTTAGCAAGAGCTCTTCGCATGGTTTTATTATGATGTAACACTTAATGGTTTGATTTGTTTTATTAAAAGCAGAGAAAAAATTATGAGGGCTCTTGTCATGGGTTTAAAGAGCCGACAGAGTGAAGCTCTCAAATGAATTGGAGAAAAAAACCAGAATTATATTTGGAGAGAGATACAGATAGAAATTACAAAGCAGATACAGAATCCATAAGCAAACCCCCTGAATTTTCCCCCAACCCAAAACTAAATCTATCATACTCAGTGCTCCAATCCTCCCCGCCGCCCATGCTTCTGCCATCCAAGAGGCCTAAGCACAGCCTCCGGAGGCCCCAACCAGGCCTATCCTTACATGTTTGTCCCGATAACGCAGCTCCTGCCCGACACAAGGCTGGAGGGGGAGGAAAGAAGCACAAGCTGGCCTAGCAGTGAGCTTATGAAGAGATAGCAGAATTGTGGGATTGAATAACAATCTTCTAGTCCCTGGAGGACTTTTTTTAACCTTATAGTTCCCAACCTGGGACAGCTCTATAATAAGTATGAAATGTATTTTGGAGCTGGCTTTCAGAGAAATGTTCCAGCAATCTTTATTGAAGAAGCCCACTTTTGTTAAGGCAATATACATGGAGTTCTTTGGCCAAGAAGGAAGAGATTAACTTTTTTGTAAATATGCAATATGCTTCCTAGAGTGGGCACTACTGCCTCACAAATCTATACATTTGAACAGTTATGAATGAGAACTATCTGTCCTGCTATAAATATTTTTTTTTAACTACACAACTGCACAGCTGCACAACTGCAGCTATCATAGGCTTGCTCTATTGTATGAATGATGTTAAAATGACGTCATTAAAATGTCACAAATTTTGGACACAGTCACACAGAATGAATTAATAAAGTTGTGCTGGTTTGAGCTAATTGGAATATTTTAATAGAGAAAATTATATTATAGGCTGTGAAAAGGAAACAATGCTGGTGTCTACTTCACTCATAGGCTTGCTGAGATGTTTAGGAATAAGAACTCAAAACAAAAGATAAGTCAGTCGGGCACAGCGTCTGGGACTGTCTAGCAGCTTCTGGCTTCTCCTCTCTGCCGATTAATTTCATTAACCACTTTCCTTCTAATCCCCTCCAGCTGATCCTCAAAATTCTCCTTACGTGTAAGGCAAACCTTGGGGTAAGGTATAGGGGTGGGGAGAAGGTGGAAGGGTGGTTGGGAGCCCCTCCTGGAGTCTCTGATTTCTGTTGTGTTGTGTTTCTGTATTGCCTTTACCTTGTATATTTCTGTAAATATTCCTGTATATAGTGTATACATCTGCTTGTATATTGTGCTGAGCTGTAAATATAGCTTCATCTCAACTTCCAGCCGGCTGAGTTCTAGTCTGGGTGATTTTACAAAGTGTGAGGTGGTGGGTAACTCCCAAACCATCACAAAAGTTTTGCAAGAAGTGATTGAATATATTTGACCTGATAAAATACCTGATAGCATTAGATTTTAAAAAAGATTTTCATTAGAGTAACATTTCAGGCTACGTCTCCTAAAACAATCAGAGAAGAAATAGTATTGAGATACTGAGGTTTCTTTTTATTACAGCAAAAATTATTCTAGTGAATACCTGAATGTAAGCTGTATGTTGTTTTTATGTGCTGGCATTTAAACTTAATGTCTTCAGAGGAAGATAAAGACACTAGGTTGAAAATCCTGGCACTGATGTAAGTGTAAGAATTTTAGACCTTACCACAATGGGCTTGCTCAAGCTTTAATTGGTACTCTCTTTTCAGGTTGCACCTTGATATTTTTACCAATACTTAAAAGTATAATTTCCTGTACTGTGGTTCCTAAACTGTGATATCTGTACCAGTAACTTGATGACAACATTAACTGTTCGTGTTGCTTCATCTACTCATGGTGATACTTGAGCAATCTAAGCTTTGGTATCCTTGCTAAGGGCAAGAGTAATGTCCATAACTTTGAAAAAGACTACCAAGGTAGTATTATTACCCAAGGTAGTATTATTTGTCTGTTACCAGAATACATGCCATAGGTGATAAGAGTATGTTTTCAGAATACCAAAAACCATTTCGCTGAAGTGCGTTGATCCTCTCTTGGGTTGCAGAGAGCTCACACAATACTTACCACCTGTGTGGCTAAGATGATGTGCAGTTTTGCTCTGTCCTCATCTGAAGCACACATTCATTCTGGGGGTTTATATTCTCTCTGGATATTTTGACTTGCCTAATTTAAAAAATTTAGTTTCAGGTGGAAGAAATTAATTCCCCTGAAGCAAGGTTTTTCATCTTAGTCAGATCTAATTGCTTTCTTTCTTTTGGAATAACAAACTTGGGTAAAATGAGCAAGGCCCTGTTTAACCCAAACTTTGTCTGGTGTTTTATATCATGCTTTAGAGTGTGAGAATAGTTTTGTTTGAATATTCAATCTCTTCTGATTCTGTAGCTGTATCTACTTTAGCTTGGATCCAAAGCTTCCAAGCTCCTTCTGAATGTGATTAGCAATAATTTCATATTTAGTTTTGTAATCATGAAACTGAAAGACTGTCTGATTACCTACGAGTATTCAGCCTCATGGATCTTTCTGTCACCATTGTCACCAGATTGAGCCTCTGCCTGAAGTGTGACAGTACTTTTGGTGAGGAGTAAAATAGTAGAATAGTGGTCAGATGCTATCAGAAGGATCTGTTAATATATCTCCTGCCTTATAGGTTATAAATCAGTTCAATCAGTTGTAAGATGACAAATTGAGGGTTGTTTTTATCCTGAGTTAGTAGGGAAGGATGTTTAAATGTTCTGTGGTTTTGTACAATATTAAAAATCCTTGAAAGGAAAAACAAACAAAAGCCAAAACACCACTTACATAACCAACCATGCAGTAATTATATTTTATATTTCAATTTAAGCATTTTAAGAAACATATTTATTCTGTGGCATTATACATGGGGTTTTTGGTATAAGGCAGTGTCAGAAAATCCTATCAGTTCTTGATGGTGAAGTATAAGATTATCAAGAATGGATTCTAAAAATAAACTGTTATTTCACTCTCAGGCTTTTGGAACAATGTCAAGAGATTTTTTTTTTTTCATTTTTCTCTTAATTTGCCTGCAAGACTTGACCTCATGATAATAATTCCTTCACATGCATTCATAATTATTAATTTGATATTATATATAGTATGTTAGACCTGGTTTCACCCTATTCCTATGGCTAACCCATGCAGGACGAGGCTGTTCAGGTTCTTGGCTGTGATCAGATATGGGAGTCAGCAGGTTGTGTTGTCACCTTCTCCTTCAGTGCTGCATTTTTTGCTGATAAAAAAAGCTGTTTCCTGAAATTCAGGTCCATTGATGACTGTTGAGTTTGGCACTTTGGTAGAATAGTAATTAAAAGAGGAAATTAGAATTCATAAGATTTATTTACTTCAAGTAGAATTAAATAGCTAGATGAAGGTTTTAATCTCTCAGCTTCTTTTGACTATACTCTGCCCTGGTGAGACCTCATTGGAAATACTTCGTCCAGTTCTGGGCTCCCCAGATCAAGGACAGGGAACTGCTTGAGTAGGTGCAGCAAAGGGCTTTAAGATTATTGGGGGTCTAGAACATCTGTCTTGTGAAGAAGGTCTGAGGGACTTGGGGCTTTTTGGCCTGGAGAAGAGAAGACTGAGAGGAGATCTTATCACTGCTTGTAAATACTGAAAGGATGGGTGCCAGGAGAATGGTGTCAGTCTCACTTCATTGGTGCCTAGTGACAGGACAAGAGGTAACAGTCACAAACTTGAACATAGGAAGTTCCTTCTAAACATGAGGTGGAACTTCTTTACTTTGAGGGTGGCAAAGCACTAGAACAGGCTTCCTAGAGAGGTGGTGGAGTCTCCATCTCTGCATTCATTCAAAACTTAAGAGATTTAGCCCAAGCCAACCTCATGAAGTTCAACAAGGCCAAGTGCAAGGCCCTACACCTGTATTGGGGCAATCCTAAGCATAAATAGAGGCTGGTTGAGAAGGCTTAAGAGCAGTCTTGAGAAGAAGGACTTGGGATGTCAGTTAATAAAAAACTCAACGTGAGCTGGCAATGTGTACATGCAGCCAAAAAGGCCAAATGTGTCCTCAGCAGTATCAAAAGAAATGTGACCAGCAGGACACAGGAGGTGATTCTGCCCCTCTGCTCTCGTGAGACCCCATCTGGAGTACTGTGTCCAGGTCTGGTGCTCCTAGGATAACAGGGACATCAAACTACTGGAGCAGGTCCAGAGAAGGGCCACAAAGATCATCAGAGAGCAGGAGCATCTCTCCCACAGGGCCAGGAAGGAACTTTTGACAAGGTGTTATAGCTATAGTACAAGAGGGAGCAGCTTTAAGTTTGAGGAAGGTAGATGTAGATTGGATATTAGGAAGAAATTCTTTACAGTGAGGGTAGTGAGACACTGGAACAGGTTGCCCAGAAAAGTCATGAATGCCCCCTACCTGAAAATATTCTAAGCCAGGCTGAATGAGGTCTTGAGAGTGGAAGGAGTCCCTGCCCATTGCAGGGGCATTGGAGCTAGATAATCTTTAAGAGCTAGATAATCTTTAAGGTCCCTTCCAACCGAAACCATTCTATCAATCTATGAATCTGACGCTGTTGTGCAGCCTGCTCTAGGTGAACCTGCTCTGTCAGGGTGTTAGACTAGAAGACCTCAAGAGGTCAGTTCCAACTGTGATTCTGTGAAATTTTATATTTTTATTTAAAGTATTTGTACTCTGCTGAAAAACTTTTCCTTCAGTTTGACTCTTAAGATTCTCTTCTGGTTTTACTTCTTTTTAGTCTACCTCCATTTCCAAATTTTATTTTAAAAAATCAGTATTTTAAAGCTTTGTTGTTTAAAATGTGACTGATGTACTTGAATCTTAAGTTTGTTCCATGAGGCAAATCTTCCTGTATATTTCAAGAGAGTCTATGAAGTTAGTTACAATCCGTTTTTCCCTTTATTCTCTAATAAAATTAAGGAGCCTGAGTCTTTATGTCTCAGTTAAGTGAGATGGGGAGAGAGGAAGTGGGAGAGTAAAAAATAAGTAGTTTACTTTTTTCCAGTATCAATACTAATTTTGTGCTGACTGGTTATGTTTCTGCATGGACAGCAACACGTCACAAGAAAATGAAGGCAAAAATGAGTATGAGTCCTGTTATATTCTGATAAAATCAGGACTATTCTTTCCTAATGCTAAATTCGTTGAATGCCAGCTCGTCCATAACTATAATAAAACCAGCTAATGCATAAATGAATTCTGGCAATTTTAAATAAAAATTTAAAACCTGATATGACAGGGAAGAATCCTAAGAGGTAACCAAGTGTGTAAACACTAAATGAAGGATTATACTTATTTGCAAGAAATCCATTGCAGCGAGAAATTGAATTGGGGGCTTCTCTCAAAAAAAGAAGGTCTACTATAGCTAGTAAGGCAAATCAGAGCCTGATTTTATTCCCTTTACAGTAATAAGATTATGTGAGACCCATAAACAATATACAAATGGGAATAAATGTAACAGAGTATTCTAAGTTCCCGCCTCTTTAAAGATGCTCCTCCCAATAGTAAAGTACCAATTATGCCAAACTTTTAAAACTGGATGTGATCAAACATATTATGAGTGATGCAGTTCATTTATTATTACATGAACAGCATCACTTCTTGTCTGGCATTTTCACTTTGCAGAAAAGATTTTCTGTACAAAGTGTATAGCACCAGAACAAGAGGACAGTCTCAAGCTGTGCCAGGGGAAGTTTAGGCTGGAGATGAGGAGAAAGTTCTTCACTGAGAGAGTCATTCGCTACTGGAATGGGCTACCCAGGGAGGTGGTGGAGTCACTGTCCCTGGAGGCGTTCAAGGCACGTTTGGACGTGGCACTTGGTGCCATGGTCTAGTCTCGAGGTCTGTGGTAATGGGTTGGACTTGATGATCTTTGAGGTCTCTTCCAACCTTGCTATACTGTGATACTGTGATAAAGCAACTAACACCTATAGAATCATAGAATTATAGAATGGTAAGGTTGGAAGGGAACTCAAGGATCATCTAGTTCCAACCCCCTGCCATAGGCAGGGACACCTCCCAGTAGTACATGTTACTCAAGGCCTTGTCCAACCTGGCCTTGAACCCCTCCAGGGAGGGAGCAGCCACAACCTCCCTGGGCAACCTGTTCCAGTGTCTCACCACCCTTACCAGAAAGAACTTCCTCCTGACATCCAGTCTAAATCTTCCCTCTGCCAGTTTAAACCCATTGCTCCTAGTCCTGTCATTGCAAGACCTTGTAAATAGTCCCTCCCCAGTTAATCCTGTATTTATTACTGTTTCAGCTGAAGAAAGACTTTAACTGGTTAATGAAAACAACTGGTCCAGAACCTGGTCTTTTTACTATTGTAAAAGATGTAAGCAGTAAAGAGAGATGTAAGGATAAAGAAAAGATTACAAATCTCCATGCCACTGCTACTGACTCTTAATGGGCCTCAGCAGGCAATTTCAGAAACTAGAACTGTAAAGAATTAGACAGCAATCTTGGCACGAGGTTACTGTAAATAGATGCATCCCACTTAGAAAAAGAATTTGTATTAGACTTACCTGTCTGTATGTTCTTCATTTACACATAAACGTACTCCAGTAATACAGTGTGCATAAATTCCAAAGCTGCTGGTGAAAGCTAAGACAATAGATTACCTTCAGAGACAGGCTCTTTTTAGCAAGTAGGCTCTAAGCTTCCTGTACTGTCAGGATGGCAAAATGTATCAGTGTACAAAGTGCTCCCTCAAATGCCATGTCTTAGGCTAAAAAGACAAGTGTTGTAGCAACTGGTACAGGACACAAAAGAAAAAAAAAACTGAAGGAAGAAGAAGAGAAGGAGAAAAACATATGGATCTGCTCCCTTTCAAATGCAGATTGTTGAGGCTGGAAGCCTGTCGCTTAGTCACTATGTTCTCTGTTTGACCATATGGTCACAGTATCTAGTGGAATGATGTAAAAACCTTAGTTCTTCTCTTGAAAACAAAATATAATAGAATAAAGTGGGAAAAGGAGAGGATTAATTTTATTAATTCTTGCTGTTACACCATTTAAAATATGTTTTAGTTACAATGGCTTTTATATTTCATGGAATCTATATTTGTTGGTAATTGACTTCATTACTGTCTCCATTGAAATATATGGCCTGAAATCAATACATATGGCCCTGAAATTTAAGGTGGAATTACAAGGATTTTTTTCTACCTCTTGTAGCTGTACTCCATACACAAGTAAAAGCAGAATGCAGCACACCTATTAACAAAGCGTCTCATATTTGTAGAATATTGGTCTGTTACAAGATTATGTCAGCTTGAACTATCCTGCTAACTTGATAAATTTACTGGTAATCAGTCTCCAAAACTGTGCTGGAGACAGAGTTGTCTGAGATAGAGTTAATTTTCTTCACAGTAGCTGGTATAGGGCTGTTTTGAATTGGTGATGAAAACAGTGTTGACAGCACAGGAATGTTTTAATTAAAAGCATCAAGGAGGTTTCTGCTACTCATACTACCTCATCAGTGACTAGGCTGGGGTGCACAAGAATTTGGGACAGGACACAACTGGGACAACTGATCCTAACTGACCAAAGGGATATTCCATACCATGTGATGTCCTGCTCAGAGTATAAAGCTTGAGGGAAGCTGGTGGGCTGGGGGGAAGGATTGTGCTTGGGGTCGGACTAGACATCAGTTTGTTGGTGGTGAGCAATTGTTTTCATCTGCATCACTTATCTTGCCTGTGTTTTATTTCTCTTCCATTGTTACTTTTTTTTTCTTTCTTTTCTGATTTTTTTTTTCTTTTTAAATTCAATTATGAAACTGGTTTTATCTCAACACATGAATTTTCTTACTTTTCTGATCCTCCTCTTTGTCCTGCTGTGGGGGGAAAATTAATACCCTGTGAAAAATTAGTCTTCAAAAGTTTTATACTCCTCTTCTTCACCTTTGGAAATTATTTTGGGTGAAGAAACCCTTTCCTGCCGTTGTATTGTGGGAGAAACTTTTCACGATGCCTTTGAATCTTTCTAGTAGGATTTAGAATATAATAGTATTTGCTGCAGCAGTCACTTGGCACTGTAACAATGCCACAAACTACAGGCTACTGCTTCTGTGACTGCTGTAGCAGAAAATCTTTTGTGGAACAGTTAAAGAGCAGACCCCCATTGGTTAAATTGACCTGTATGCTGCACACATGTTTTCAGTTCAAGTGCTAGTAACAAGGACGGAATTGGAAATTTCTCCTGTGAAAAAAATAAATCTGGCAATAACTAGGCCAAGAGATTTACAAAAATTGTAATTTAACTTCCTAGGTTTAGAGTTGCCACCTGTCTACACTTGGATTTGGGAATTTATTTCCATTTTCTAACCTGTTGTTTGCCAGAGAAACGATCCTCATGGATTATAGAGCAAAGCAGAACTTTGTTGCACGTTGGTGGTTGTAGCCGAACATGCCAACGTTGTCTTCAACCTTGGTGCTGAAGGGCCACTTGTAAAACACTTTCTAAAGATGCTGTAGATCCTACTATAAAGCATATCTGTGAAAGGCGTTGTAGTTGTCATCTTTACTCCTCTGGACCAGTCATATCTCTTTAGGAAGATACGGTTTCTCTGAACAGGCAAGTTACAAGAATGCCAAAGTTACTTCTGTGCCTTCTATATTGCCAGTATTATTCTTCAGCCTATCAGGAACTTGTAATTCCTTTCTTTGTGATTTAGGGATTTAAGGAAAGAGTCTGCTTATTTGTCCAGGAAGACAGTTTTTTCTTTCCCTGTGAGACAGTAGTGAGCTTCTTGAAAAGTAATTTACCTAGTGTTTACATTTGCACAGTTATTTTTCTTTCTAAAGGAGAAGAAAATGTTTTATACTCCAGGTGTCTGTATGTGAATATAATAAGCACACATGGGGAGAGAAAGATATATAAGTTCAAATATTGAATTCCATTGTGGGATATGGAAGAGAATTTTTGACTAGAGTCCATATGTCTCTTCACTGCAGACAGCAGTGTCAGGTATACCTATATCTAACTTACTAATTTGGGACCCAGAAGCAAAAGGTCAGGAACTCAGTACTGGCCAGCTGACCTCACTTCTCTGATATATTTGTAGCCTCTGTTGAGCTCCAGCTTGCTCTGTCTAAACTGATACCTAATGCAGCCTTCTTAGAGGTCTGACATCTACAGGCCTACTCGTAAGAATAATACCTATTTTTTAATGAAAAACAGAGTAAGATTTTCAGCATCCCATAGACAGGATGAGCAGGCAGTTCTTTCCTGTTTAAAGTCTTGATTAGAAGTTAAACGATTAATTAAATTCGCTTTATTAAATTTAGTTATACTATGAGAGATGGGGACTGAGGACACTCACAGACTTTTAGGAAGTAGAGTTACAGGATATGGATCAGTCTTCTAGCTTACACTCTTCACCCATCTCCTTCAAGCAGGAAAGCAAAATTCTCAATAGTAAAACTTGTTTTCCTCCCTTGTTAGGCACTGAGGAATTTACCTCTGAGATGGAGTTTCTGTATTTGGTGTCTTTACCTGGCAGCAAGGTGTGTAAGCAAATAGATAATAGAGGATTTGGAATTACAGGAAGAAAAGGGATAGCTCTTGATAGCCATAAATAAAACCAAAATATTCTCTCTTCCTCTCTTCTTCCCATTTCCTTTTTCTCCCTATTGGTGCCCTCTGAAGTCTTGTTTGTTTGTTCCTAATCTGTACTCTGTCTGCACTGTACTTACTATGTCACCTGCCTGTATCTTATTTACAGGCAAAGTGAACCATCTCCATTTTCTTGCCCTGCTTTTGATTTTGCTCTACTGTCCAGGTATAACATGTCTAACATTGCATGTTCACACAGGAATATATGATGTATACACATGCAATACCGGACCCTGACAGGGATGAATGTGTGGTAACTGTGAAAGAAGGTAACATTTACAGAAAATATAAAAAATACTTATATTTTATCACAAATAAACTGGCAGTCAAGTCAGCAGCCTGTTTTCAGAACCCACGTTTCTGTGAGTAAGCAGTTCTTGCACAGCCAGACTTCTCAAGGTAAGACTATCTAGTGAGAAAATTTTAGCTATAATTCCTTCTATGAAAGCACACACAAGAGAGCAACAAAAAAAATTCTCTCTCCTATCTTTGTCTCTTGTTTTAATGTGTAGTTCTAATCAGGGAGGAAAGGAGAAAAACTTCCATGCATTGAGTACTGAAGGAAAGAAATGGAAACAAACACTTCTCAAATGAGCTTATTGCTTTTTAATTACTGCCTGTGGGAAGATACTTTGCTATATTAGTGCCATTTATACTAGTACTATCTTGAAACAATTATGTGCAAAATCTGTCCCACACGTTCCACCATTTTCTGTACAGACATGCATAAATAAATAATGGAAAAGCTAGAAAACAGGTTTAATCATGCCTGGTTTGCTGATGGCTGATTAAGGGGAAAAAAAGAGGGGAGGATATAGAGGAAGATGGAGAGTAGATACTTTGTAAATTCACTGTAACAGCTGTTATATGAAATGTGGAGATTTCCTGTTCTGTGTACCACAGGATGAAGGCAAAACTTGCAAGAGTACATTTCTTTGTGGTAATGAGGTAGGCAGTCATGCAGTTAAATCATTTTCTTTCCCTGAGACACTGCTGAGTTCTTTGCCGCTGCATTTAACTGCTCACAGGTACCAGAGTGTCATTCTCACCTTCTTTATTATTATTTTTTCCCATTGTACTCCCCACTAAATGGGATTTTTTACAGTGGAGAAGCTGTTGGCAAAACTAATGACCTAAAATAAAGCAGTCAGTATCTTACAAACAGTTGGTCAAAGTCACTTCAAAATTCTAGGTACAAAAAAAGAAGAAAAAAACAAACCACAAAAGGAAAAAAAAGAAAGAAAGAAACAGAAACAGGATGACAACCATTTGCTCAGTAACTGTTTTGGACAGTCTTAATAAGCTTGTGCATGACTACTGCCAGCATAGTTTTCCCATTCACATAGCTGGGTTTCTGAAGATTCACAGATTACATTGGGTTGGGAGGGACCCTCAAAGGTCATCTTATCCAATCCCCTGCAGTAAGCAGGGACAGCTCCAACTACATCAATCTGAGCAGGGCCACATCAAGTCTGATCATGAACGTATCCAGTGATGGGGCTCAAACACATCCTGGGCAACCTCTCCAGTATTTTATCACTCTCATTATGTCTAATGTTAACTATTCTACCGAAAGCAGAGTAGAGCAAGAGAAAGTAGCATATATTCTCTGAATTAAAAGTCTTACACAAATAAAAAATAAATTAATTGCTGAAAGCTTTAGTATTATGTATAGAAGTAAAAATGAAGTTAGTTTGTTGCGTTTTTTTACTGAAGAATCAAGTAACAAGTGAAAAACTTAGTTTGATACTTTATGTGATGAATTCAGAAAAAAAATCACAGTATAACACTGATTTTACTTGAAAAATAAGACAACTTATNCTAAACCTGCCCTGGTGCAGTTTGAGACTGTGTCCTCTTGTTCTGTCACTGGGTGCCTGGGAGAAGAGACCAACTTCTGTCTGGCTACAAGCTCCTTTCAGGTAGTTGTAGAGAGCAATAAGGTCTCTCCTAAGCCTCCTCTTCTCCAGGCTAAACAACCCCAGCTCCCTCAGCCTTTCCTTGTAGGGCTGTGCTCCAGTCCCCTCACCAGCCTTGTTGCCCTTCTCTGGACATGTTCAAGCATCTCAATGTCTTTCGTAAATTGAGGTGCCCAGAACTGGACACAGTACTCAAGGTCATAAAAAGTGATCAAGTTGGTCAAGCAGGACCTGCCCCTACTAAATCTGTTGTGGCTGGATCTCATCCCCTGGCCATCCTGTAGGCGCCCTTTGATTGCACTCAGCATGATCTGTTCCATTATCTTGCATGGTGCTGAGGTCAGGCTGACAGGTCTGTAATTTGGGTCCTCGTTCTGACCCTTCTTGTGGATTTTGCAGTCTCTGGCTGAAATAAGACAACTTGAAAAGTGTGGAGGAAAAGTGCCTTATGGAGTACTATAGGCCTGTGAGGTGACTCAAGTTGAGTGCAGAGTCTGTTAGTTTAAACTGTGATACTACATCTGTTTTTCTGAAATTATTTAAGATTCTAACAACTTTTCTTTTCTGGTTGGTCTTTTCCAACTGAAATGATTCTATGATTCTATTCCTAACCTATTTCTATTCTTGAAAATCAGGAATCATAATCTGTGCTCAGTTGCCATTGCTGTGACATAGCTCTGACTTCACTTATTTCACAAACTTTTACAAATAAAGACACTACAAGGCAGTAATCAAATACACAGGAAAAAAATTCTGACTGCCATTTTACATGCAGAATGTGAGAAATTGAATGATCCCTTCAGAGGATTTATAATTAAATATTGTTTACCCCAAAGGCTATGCTTTCATCATTTAAGTAAATATGTATGTAGAGAGGTTTGTTCATATGTTAAAAATCTCTCTGGACCAAATCTGGCAGGTTTTATCAATCTTTTCTGATGGAGATATTTTCCATTGATAAGTCTTGACTAACCATCACAATATTCAGCCTTTTGAATTATTTTAAACTCTTCAAGTGTAGATTTTATATCTTATAAAATGTGTGTCTTGGGGTGTTTTGGTTTTTTTTGAAAGTAGTTATCTATTGAATTATTATAACCTAGGGGTAGTAAAGGAGTGTAGGGAAGCTTTTCAACCTTTAAGTCAAGAGTGAAGCATATTAACCAAGTACTTTTGAGATATAGCTGTAGATTTTGAAGTATTATTATACCATACCTTTGATAAATATGTAATATTTTAAAATTCATCTCCCTATTTATTCCAAATGCGATATTTCTTAAAAGCAGAATAAAATATAAAAGTCTTTATGACTTAAAAATCAGCATATGAATGCATGCATACATCCTCAAAAATGTGCTTTTAAAATATTTTGGGGGTGTCTTACTTTCTCTTTTAGCCCAATGTGAAATCAGGCATACCAAGCTCATGGGCTTCTCTAGAGCAACATGTCACTGCACATGCATAGATATTCTTTGGCCAGTGCGTTCCTTCATGCATACAGATTCCCATTCACTTGTGCACGTGTTGCCTGCTCATTTTCTACATGATTAGCTTTGAAAATGTTTTAGTGTGTGCTTGTGTTAATAGTTAGAGAGATACATTTGCTGATTAGTAAGATTAGTAAGATGTACAGCTCACCGTGGGTGACAGCAATAAGCAGAAGCTATGTTGTTTAGTGGTATTCCATTTCCCATTCTCTGAGCACTATATGGTTACAGCCCTATTGGAGTAAATTTGGGTTTTGGAAGTCTCACACTGTTTTATGGAGCAGCTTAGGATTTCACAATGTACTGTGTTCGTTTTCTGGTTATTGTATGATATAAAGCAGTTTGAATTTTTCCTAACCTATTTGTGTAGTCAGCTAAAGCATGATTTCTGTATTTTATCAGTCTTCAACTGCAGAAGCTACCTGCTTTACTGTTTTCCTTCCATTCTACTTCTGCAAGCCTGGAGCCCTGTCATTTCAGTTGTGTGCATCTCTGCTAGTGGTGCTGGATTTTAAGACAGTTAAATAGACTACAGAAAAACATTGGGATATATAGTCATCAATGAAGAAAATGCTTTAGGGGCTGGTGGCAGTTTTAAACACTCAATTTGATGAATTACCAAAAATGAGCAACATTTACCACAAGAGGTTTTCAGCCTCCTTCTTCTTATAAAGATAAAAGGAGGCTTTTTTAAAAGGGAAAACATTGAAATAACTTTACTCAGTAAATATGCCTAAACATAAGCTTTTTCACTTTTGTGCGTGTCTGCTTTTCTGAATTGCCTTTGCCCTTTTTGTTACTCTAAGTAGGTATTTAGATCTTTACCTTTCCTTCCCCTACTGCTAGCATGCAGTAGGTAGAGTTTTCTTCAGTATAATTATCCCCAAAAAACCCACAGTTTAACATTTGAGCACCTTGGAGGTGGGAAATTATAGATGCTGGAACAGCTGGTCCTTTTGAACAGGTATAGTTGGTACTTCGCTTTTTTATATTGACTCTTCTCTGAACATACAGGCATATTTGAAGTTTTTAGTAGATGTCTGCTGATTAATTTTTACTTAAATCTTCAAAAAGGGCAAGAAGGAAGACCCAAGAAACTGCAGACCAGTAAGTGTCATCTCCATCCCTGGAGAGGTGATGGAACATCTCATTCTGGGTGTCATCTCAAAGCATATGGAGAAAGTTGAGGTTATCAGATATAATCAAAATGGATTCACTAAAGGGAAGTCATATCTGACTAATCTGATAACCTTCTATGAAGACATGAGTGCATGGATAGATGGAGGGGAGGACAGTGGATGTTGTCTACCTTGACTTCAGAAAGGCCCTTGGCACCATCTTCCACAGCATCCTCATAGGCAAACTTAGGAAGCATGAGTTATATAATGGACAGTGGGGTGGGTTGAAAACTGACTGAAAGGTAGAGCTCAGAGGGTTGTGGTCAAGAGCACAGAGTCTAGTTGGAGGTCTGTAACAAAGGGTCAGTATTGGGTCCAGTCCTGTTCAATATATTCATCAATGACCTGAATGAAGGGATAGTGTACTCCTGGCACGTTTGTTGATGTCATAAAACTGAGAGGGGTGGCTGACGCCAGAAGGCTGTGCTGCCGACAAACGTGACCTGGGCAGACTGGAGAGTTGGGCAGAGACTAATCTTATTAAATTTGGCAAGAACAGGTGTAGGGTACTGCACCCGGGGAGGAATAACCCCATGCACCGGTACACTGGAAAGCAGCTCTGTGGAAAAATATTTGGGAGTCCCGATAGACAACAGGATGACCGTGATTCAGCAGTGTGCCCTTGTAGCAAAGAAGCCCAATGGCATCAAGCACAGTGTGGCAAGCAGGTTGAGAGAGGTTCTCAGTCCAGGTACATCCCTGGAAGTGTTCAGGAAACACGTAGACATGGTACTTCGGGACATGGTTTAATGGCCACGATGGTGTTATGTTGATGGTTGGATTTGAGGATCTTGGAGGTCTTTTTCAACTGAAATAATCCTATGATTTTATGATTCCTACTCTACTCTGCCCTGGTGAGGCCTCCTTTGGAGTACTTTGTCCAGTTCTGGGCTCCCCAGTTCAAGAAGAACAGGGAACTGCTTGAGATCATACAGCAAAGGGCTATGAAGCTGATTAGGGGACTAGAACATCTGTCTTACAAGGAATGGCTGAAGCACTTGGGGCTTTTTAGTCTGGAGAAGAGAAGACTGAGGGGGAATGCTTTAAGGGTGGGTGTCAAGAGGATGGGGTCGGTCTTTTTTTAATTGGTGAGCAGTGACAGGCATATAGGAAGTTCCATTGAAACATGAGGAGGAACTTCTTTACTTTGAGAGTGGCAGAGCACTGGAGCACGCTGGCCAGGGGTGTGGTATAGTCACTGTTTCTGGAGTCATTTGGAATCTGCCTAGATGCTGTCCTGTGCAGCCTGTTTTAGGTGAACCTGTTCTGTCAGTGAGTTGGACTAGATGGACTAGATCTCCAGAGGTCCCTTCCAATCCCTATCACATTCCACAGTTCTGTGAAACTGTTGTGATTATACCTTTCATGATAACACTGAGATCTGTTATATGTGAACATACCATTTAGACCTTCACTTTTTCAAAAATACTTTAAATGTTCAAACTCAGGGTATAGTTTATCTTGCCATAAGCCAGTTGGCACACAAAAGATTAATTTCTAGTGCTAGCAATAATTCTGCATAGAATCATAGAATC
>WBNM01034531.1:0-10312 GCA_013399055.1 Ramphastos sulfuratus | reverse complement strand
TTTTTTTTTTTTTTTTTTTTTTGGGGGGTAGGGGGCATGTGGCATGTGGAACTGCAGATTGATGAATAACGGAGGTCAGCAGCAACATAAGCACAAAGGTAAGGCCAGTATCTTATTGGATGTCAGTGGCAGCTCAGCTGACAAAATCTTTCACCCTTTGTCTTGGTGTTCAGCTCAAATTGATGTATTTTTATTGGAGTGCCTGGAGCTTCATCTCTACACAACTGACTGATTCTTTGTAGTTCTTACAGTCCTTGTAATAAGAATGAAACATACTCTTTGAAAACTAAAATGCTGTTACATACTTTGAATGCACTTCATTGGAAAACTCTTTGCATGACAACACAGTGCAGTTGCATGAACAGCTCCCTTTCCACTCAAAGAGGATCAGAAAAAAGATAATATAATGCCTTCTCCAGCCACAATATGCCTCGCTGTATTCAGGTGCCTTTTTAGATGTGGGCTCTGACACAAAATCACAAAGGACATACAAGCTGCTCCTTACAATGGCCCGATGCACTAACTGTACATACAGAGAGCTATTAGCTAAGCAACGATGGGGCAGTCTGTAATAGTGGTCTTCTCGTCTTTGATGTGAGTGACATGCCCATTAACAATCCTGGAGACTAAGCCAGGGGCAGTCTGTATGTCACAAAACTTCAAATGGCCCAAAAGGTCAAGGGAAATGCTATCTGACCTGGAGAGCTAAAAGGAGAGTGGGAGTCATAGAACTGAGGAGTCAAAGAATTGTTCCATTTGGAAAAGGCCTTTCAGATCACTGAGCCCAACTGTTATCTAACTTTATCAAATCTGGTTGTAAACCATGCCCCTTAGCACCACATCTATTCTTCTTTTAAATGCGTCCAGGAATGGGGTTACAACCAGTTTCCCAGGGAGCCTATTACAGTGTTTTAGAACCCTTTCAGTGAAGAAATTTCTTCTAATACCCCTGTTGTAGCTCAAGACCCTTTCCTCTTGCCCTGTTATTACTCAGGAGTAGAGACCAACACCCATCTCTTCAGGTAGCTGTAGAGAATGATAAGGTCTTCCTCAGCCACTACCCACCAGACTTCTCCAGGCCCTTCACCAGTGTCATTGTCCTTCTCTGCCCCAACACTCAACATGATACCCCAGGTGTGGCCTCACCATTGCTGAGTGCAGGGAGCAATCACCCCCCTAGTCCGTCTTGTCACATTGTTCCTGATACAGACCAGGATGCTCTTGGTCTTTGTGGCCACCTGAGCATGCTGCTGGCTCATATTCAGCTGGCTGTCAATCAACAACCCCAGGTCTTTCTCTACTGGATAGCTTTTCTGACACTCTTCCCCAAACCTGTAGCATTGCATGGGGTTGTTGTACATCAAAGTTCAGGATCTTGTTGAAGTCCTTCAGGGATGATTCACACAGAATCAATAACAACTCTCATTGTTATGTAGTTTGGCTGGCTAAGCAGCTATGATCTGGGTCTCATTTTCCAAGTCCTCTAGGGTCACCATGACCACAGTTTTGGCCCAGCAAAAGGAAGGGCACCACAACTTGCAAGGAGTCCATGGCTGCCCGAGCACAGCACTTCTTCCACCAGAGTAAACACTGATCTCTTATTCACCCTGTGCAGATGACACTGTTCCATTTGCTGAGGTGCTTGGCTGCATGAGTTGGTTCATACAGTCCACTGCTAAAAGACTCCCCAGAACCATTTATGGGTATATACATCCAGAAGCACCACAACTGAAAGAGAATTAAAACATGCTATTATGGGATGTAGTAAGAAAATCTAATTCCTCAGACAGCAAGTTAGCAAAGCTAGCATTATTTTGCTTGGTTTTGAGCCAGCTCTGTCTAAAGTAGATGTGGATCATGGATCAAAAAGTATAAGCTGATTATTTTGTCCACATCTTACAGAGATCTCAGTTGTCTCACTTCTCAGTTTAATCAATTCTGCCACAATAAACTTGGTTCATTAACTGTAGATGAATTTCTGCTGGCTTGCTTTTTGACACAAGCTGCAGTAAAGCTAAATAAAATCCAATTGCCACACATTGGCAGTAGGACAACTTGAATGGTTGGCTGCCCGAGGTATAGATGATCTCATGAGGGGGGAACAGACTGTGCATGAGTGACTTTTCTCCCTGCACTGAGGTACTGAACCTTCCATTACATCATTAATCATCCCTCTCCAAATACGTCCTTCTCAGGAGCTACTTAAGTGGGTTGAACTACCCAGATAGGTGATGATTATGGCTAAGGCAAACACCAGAACAGCAGGAATCCAGGAAGACAGTGAGAGGGTTTCTCTGACACTGGTGGGGGAGATCTCCAAACAGAAAGAGCACAATTGGAGATTTGATCACAGGAGAGAGGGATGTATTTGACTGCAGAAAAGAGTCTCAGAAAAAGAGTGACCATCATATCCTCTGTCCCCCTCACTCAATCATATGCAAATCTAATATGCTTTAGTATGTTGTCACCATTACAACATGAGAATGAACAGAATAAAGATCTGCCTTTCTGATGGTGGTTTTGGGGTCTGTTAGCCATTGGGCTGACTTTGAATCCTTTAAGCAAATTATCTTCATATTGTTCCTCCTGATGGGAGGTTTATCAGTCCAAATGAAACCACTTGGCTTTTGTTCAGGAAATAGAACTAGTAGTAGATGTTTCAGGCTGAAACCTTGCTGAAATAATAATTGGTCAAATAATATCCACATAATGCAGACAGATATCTGCTTGCATACAAAGCAGGAGCGGCTGTATGTATATTAATCTAATCAAAAAACAACAGTGTTTTATCAAATTGAGATCAAAGTTTAAGTAATTAAAAATACACCTGGAAAAGATAGTTTCTGTGAAAATTAGTGTCCTGTATGACACATACCCTGTCCCCAAATAAAACCTAAAATAAAACCCCAGCTAGTGGTGAGTTTGCACTGCTGCCTTTCACTTTAGTACCCATATGCAAGTACTTGAAGGCAAGACTTTATAGGCAAAACTGAAAAAGTAAGTTTGTTTGTTTGTGGTTTGTTTAGTTGGTTTTGTTGATTTTTTTTTTTTTAAATATACACTCTATAAACATGCTCCAGGGCTTAAATAATGAGGCAAACTTTGAATGGTCTTTGTTCTTCTGTAGGAATCTGAAGAGGAAAAAAACTGGTCTTTGAGGTTCTAGGAAGTGTTGCTTTATGTCCTCCTGTGAAACCTATAATTCAATTATAAGACTGCTCTGGGCTTCAGAACAATTCAAAGGTGAGCAATGAGACAGAATTTGTACTCCAGTGTAATCCTGAGATATGGCAGAACTTCCTAAGAAATCTAATTCATACATCTGTTGCTTTATAAGACACATCTAGGGCATCAAAACAAGATGCCAAGAAAATGTTCCCAGGACTGTAGTGATAAATATGCTGACATCATATTCATTGATTTGTTTTTAAAATGCAAAGGCCTGGACAGAAAGATAAAAATCCATCATTTGAAACATATCACTGTTTTCTATAGATTGCTCTTCAGAGTAACTGGAAAAACATGACTTACTAAAGAGAAAACTTCCTACAAACACAGTAGAAAAGGACTACAGGGAATTAATTGTAAGAGATCTGACTTTAGAAAAAGATGTCATTACTTATAGTAGTAAGAGAATGTTGTTTTATCCCAGGACGGTGTCCCCAGGTTGTAAGTATAAAATAGACATTTGTGTTGGTTTTGGCTGTGATAGAGTTAATTTTTTTCATAGTAACTGGTAGAGGCTATGTTTGGGATTTGTGCTCAAAACAGTGTTGATAATACAGACATGTTTTTGTTACTCCTCAGCAGTGCTTACACAGCATTAAGGCTTTTCATGCTTCTCACAACACCCTACCAGTGAGTAGGCTGGGGACACACAAGAAGCTGGATGGGATGCAGCCAGGGCAGCTGTCCACAGATGACCAAATGGATATTCCAGACCATATGGCATCATGCTCAGCAATATAAAACTGGAGGGAGAAGAGAAAAGTAGGGGATATTGGAGTGATGGCATTTTTCTTCCCAAGTCACCACCATAGATAGAATCCTGCTTTCCCAGAGGTGGCTGAACACCTGCAGGTCAAAGAGAAGCAGTGAATGAATACCTTATTTTACTTTGCTTATGTGTGCAGCTTTTGCTTTACCTGTTAACCTGTCTTTATCTCAACTTAAGAATTTTCTCACTTTTACTCTCTCACTTCACTTCCCCACACTACCAGGCTGTGAGGTGCTTAGCTGATCACACAACAATCTGAAATAAAACACTGGGTGCAAATTACCTTGAATGTTTCTTTTTTAGGGGTTCTCAAGTTCAGAACAAGGTCTGACTCCAGATTCCACATTTCACTTTTGACCTAATAAAATACAACGTACAATATGAAATTTAGATCCATTGAGAAGGAGAAACATTTTCTTAGCAGGATCAGCTGCATGGTCTATAAGGAGAACAACATGCCATATACAAAAATTAACAACATGTGATTTCATTTGGGAAAAAAACTTACTAGACAGAAACTTTCCATTCATTTCCTTCCCCCTACTAAAGGGTAGCTTCACTCTAAGGCACGGTCGGAGGGAATAGAACAAAATTAGATCAATCCTGGAACATTTCTGGGGGGAAGACACTGAAATCAGTTAGCTGTTTCTACAAAATTAGGCCATTTTCAGGCTCAGAGTGACTACTATTCTTACATCAAACAACAGAATTCCTCATCATAGGTTTTTGTGTAAGCTTCAGTGCATCAAGTCTATCAAAATGAAAAATAAAGCACAACTTCAAGTGTACTTTTCAATGACTGAATTATGAGTGATAAAAATATCTGCATGTTGCAATAAATAAATAAGGAATAATTGTTACAGTACATTATAGTAATATATGCTGAAAGGTCAATTAAGAAGTACTATGTTTATATAGAGTATAAATATTTTATGTGAGGAAACAGGAAGAGAGTGTCTCAAGGTCATTGGATGAGCCTTCCAATTGCATTAGTGTAAAAGTGGCAATAGAGAAGATATGACATTTTAGCTAAACAAGTACTTTGTATGAGCTTAGTTGAATAAACTGTTTTGCAAAGGATACTTCAATTGGATAATTCTGTGGCAATAAAGAAGGTCAATAACTTTTTTTACAATATACAGAGCTCCAGTATCTACTCTAAAAGTGCTCCTTCTCCCTGTTTTTCCCAGAGGGTAAAGTGCATGCAGTTGGTATTCATCCTGAAGATGAGACTCGTAAAATTTAAAGAGATTATTTGGCATTAAGTCATAGTAGCAAATCACAATAACTGGCAGACAACAGAAGGGAAATAGGCTTAGAAGCCATTTCCTTCCTGAACAATATTCAGCCTTACCATTGTTAGTCAGATAGTTGTCTTGCAATGAAAACCAAAGTCATTTTACTAGGAGAACTAGCACAAAGTAAAGGAAGTTTGTCATTGGAATTAAAAAATAAAATGAAGCAATTTGGTAATATATTTATAAATTATTATGCTTCATCTATATAAACAAAACTTGTTCCAAACAACATTTGTCAAAATATTTACGCTCCACTCTCCAAGGATCTCAACTTATTTCTTTGAAGTAAAAATGGAATACAATTTTCTCCTCTAATTCTAGCAAACACAGGCCCAGACTCCCTGAGATTTATTATGTTGGGGCTCGAGCCCATTTTGCAGACATCAGAAATTTCCCCTTCTCACCTCACACCCACAAGCAGCCAGTCTGGACTTGTTCTCATAGGCACACTATTGCTGACATAGCCAAATGGATGTAATTCAGAAGTTTGTCAATCTGCTAACAATGTGTATACTGTAAGACTCTACATTTGAAAGCCGCCCCACTCAGAACCTTTCTGTTAGTTTATGGCCAGGTACAAGTGATTAGGGAATCCCTGCTGTACTGTGGAACCACAAAATAGTTTGGGTTGGAAGGGACCTTTAAGAGTCATCTAGTTCACACACCCTGTAATCAGCAGTGAGACCTGGACAGACAGGAGACTGAGGAGAAAAGGAACCTTGTGAAGTTCAACAAGGGCAAGTGATGGATAAGGAGATGACTCAGAGCTTGTGGGTCAGAATTAAAGGCAAATGAAAACCCTTCTGCACCCATATTCCTTCGATCAGAGACTGAATGCCAAATGATTCCAGCCCAGCTGCTTTGCACACTCTGAACTCTGGAAAGTTCTTAAAGAGCAAAACCAGCCATTGTCACGGTCAGTGCCATTGGTGTTACCCCAGAATGAAGGAAGAGACTGAGCTTTCAATGAAATATGCTCAGATGAAAAGCAGGGACAGAGGATGTCAGTGGATGAGCTCAGGTGAAGACATGGCTTGAAGAAGAACACCTACCTGATGTAGTAAAGCAGCTGAAGGATGTATCTCTCTCCTGTAGGCTCCACCACTCTAAGGGCAGAACAGAAAAAACTTAAATCTTTTATTATGAATACTGGGAATTTGAGAATGGAAGATCTCAACATTGCCATACTAAACTCATACACCTGAGCAGCTTTGATATGTGTCTGTATATGAAATATTTTGCAAATCACCAAAATTGATCAGTATTACCACACAGAGCATCTACCAGGATCTATTAGGATCTGTGTGCTGAATTCTATGATTCCATGATCCTATGATTCTATGTGCAGGATCTAGCAAGCACAGACCTGACAAGATATTCACAAGTAAGCAAGTTCATAGAATAGTTTGGGTTGGAAGTGACCTTTGAAGGTCATCTAGTTCAGTGTCCCTGCAATAAGTAAGGAAATCTTTAACTATACCAAGTTGCTCAGAGCCTCATCCAGCCTGACCTTAAATGTTTCCAGTGATAGAGTATCTACTGCCTCTATGGGCAAGCTGTTCCAGTGTTTCACTTCCCTCATCATAAAAATGTCTTCCTTGTACCTAGTCTAAATCTATTCTCTTTGCATTTGAAACCATTACCTCTTGTCCTATTACTAAACAACTTCAACTCTCTCATTGTCTCATAACAGGAGAGGTATTCCTTTCCGCCAATATTTTTTATGGACCTCCTCTGGACCTCCCACAATAGGCTCAACCTTTCTTGTGCTGAGGACCCCAGAGCTGAACACAACACTCCAGATGGAGTCTCAGCAGAATAATGCAGAGGAGCAGTCAGGTTCCTCAACANGCTTGTGGGTCAGAATTAAAGGCAAATGAAAACCCTTCTGCACCCATATTCCTTCGATCAGAGACTGAATGCCAAATGATTCCAGCCCAGCTGCTTTGCACACTCTGAACTCTGGAAAGTTCTTAAAGAGCAAAACCAGCCATTGTCACGGTCAGTGCCATTGGTGTTACCCCAGAATGAAGGAAGAGACTGAGCTTTCAATGAAATATGCTCAGATGAAAAGCAGGGACAGAGGATGTCAGTGGATGAGCTCAGGTGAAGACATGGCTTGAAGAAGAACACCTACCTGATGTAGTAAAGCAGCTGAAGGATGTATCTCTCTCCTGTAGGCTCCACCACTCTAAGGGCAGAACAGAAAAAACTTAAATCTTTTATTATGAATACTGGGAATTTGAGAATGGAAGATCTCAACATTGCCATACTAAACTCATACACCTGAGCAGCTTTGATATGTGTCTGTATATGAAATATTTTGCAAATCACCAAAATTGATCAGTATTACCACACAGAGCATCTACCAGGATCTATTAGGATCTGTGTGCTGAATTCTATGATTCCATGATCCTATGATTCTATGTGCAGGATCTAGCAAGCACAGACCTGACAAGATATTCACAAGTAAGCAAGTTCATAGAATAGTTTGGGTTGGAAGTGACCTTTGAAGGTCATCTAGTTCAGTGTCCCTGCAATAAGTAAGGAAATCTTTAACTATACCAAGTTGCTCAGAGCCTCATCCAGCCTGACCTTAAATGTTTCCAGTGATAGAGTATCTACTGCCTCTATGGGCAAGCTGTTCCAGTGTTTCACTTCCCTCATCATAAAAATGTCTTCCTTGTACCTAGTCTAAATCTATTCTCTTTGCATTTGAAACCATTACCTCTTGTCCTATTACTAAACAACTTCAACTCTCTCATTGTCTCATAACAGGAGAGGTATTCCTTTCCGCCAATATTTTTTATGGACCTCCTCTGGACCTCCCACAATAGGCTCAACCTTTCTTGTGCTGAGGACCCCAGAGCTGAACACAACACTCCAGATGGAGTCTCAGCAGAATAATGCAGAGGAGCAGTCAGGTTCCTCAACATACTGACCACACTTCTTTTGATGCATCCCAGGATATTGTTGGCTTTCTGAATTGAAAGGGCACAATGTTGCATCACATCCATCTTTCCATCCACTAGTAACCTCAAGCCCTTCTCCACAGGGTTGCTCACAATCTCTTCATCCCTAGTCTGTATTGATACCAGGGATTGGCTAAACGCGGGTGCAGGACACTACACTTGGCCTTGTTGAACCTCCTAAGGATCCATTTCTTGAGCT
Source organism: Ramphastos sulfuratus (assembly GCA_013399055.1). Taxonomy (NCBI): domain Eukaryota; kingdom Metazoa; phylum Chordata; class Aves; order Piciformes; family Ramphastidae; genus Ramphastos; species Ramphastos sulfuratus. The sequence goes on along the minus strand of WBNM01034531.1, from coordinate 1,846 downwards.
TGTCCAGTTTCCTCTGGATGGCATTCCTTCCCTCAGGCACGTCAAATGTACCACTCAGCTTGTTGTCATCTGCAAACTTGATCAGGGTGCACTCCATCCTGTTGTCTACATCACTGATGAAGAGATTAAACAATGCTGGTTCCAGCGTAGACCTCTGAAGGATACCACTTGTCATTTCTCTCCATCTGGACATTAAACTGTGGATCGCTACTAAATTAACCTCTTCTGACATCATGAAGTAATGAAGCTTAAGAAAGAACTTAGAATTTATAGGTGGTATAAACTCACATCTTGCAACCAACTGTATTGTTAATATGTATTTATTTGACTATGTGATGACTGTGCCAGCATGCAACTGATGACCCAATATCACTTGCTAAGACTGGTTATTGATGAACAGCACTTTTGCCACTGACTTCCACAGAAGCAGTCTTTCCACAGCTCTACTTTGTTGCTGGTGCATTCTAATCTCTCATTTTGTGACACCTTATGCCGTGTGCAAAGACGAAACTGTCACAAGGTGAGACAGCTCCAGGCAGCAAGAAGAACTGGAAGTCTCTTCCTGATGCTATTAGAGAAGTGTTTGGATATGGAATTTCAAAGGCACATTGAATCACAAGGAAGTGATGGGGCAACAAACCACTGAGAAGAGTAAATACTTCAGTCAAAAGTAATCACAAAACCCAGCAAATTACCAAATCAATATCTACACTCATCAAAAGTCACTTTTGCTGTACTTTTTGTCTCTTTGATTAGATTACTCGCAGACCAGAGGCATGACCTTAATATATAATTCAATCCACTTGTCATCAGTAGTGGGTCTGAAAATATCTTTGCAGAGTGGAATAGTCAACCAGATGCAGAAGGCTAACTGCCAGCAGGCAGACAAGTTATTAGTTCTAAGCAGAATTTTGACTGATTTAGTATCACATTGACTCGCTTGTTTCCAAGAATGTAAAGAAAGTAGAAGATAATCATATTTGAACCAGAGAATCATGGAAGTGGTTTTGCACCCCAATTCTGTTCCATGGTATTTATACTTTGGCATTTACTATGTTATTCAGCCACCTGAGACAACTGTTATCTCATCACGGGATTTAAAAGGGACTTCAACACTGACTTGCAGAAGATCATGTATAATCATAATTTCTTTTTACTAGCCTTTAGGACATCGCAGGATTATGTTTCCGTAAGGCAGTCATGCAATTTTAGGATGTCTACAACAGAAAGGTATGGCAGAGATTCTCGAACTAGTGGCTGCCTGTACCTGGAAAAGCACATGGGATAAAGCCTACGTATGTTCCAGATTGTTCTGGAAACAATACAATATTAGACTTTCCAGACATTAGGAGCAAAAACATTTTAACCACTTTCTTAAAATCACCGATAGCTGAGTTATTGCAGGTTCTTCGTCTGGAGACTCATCTTGATGTGTACCACCAAGTGGATCCTACCTCAAAGGCTTTTTCAGCCATGTGTCTTCATAAATACGTGCAGATTTACTACCAGCCTTATTGGCCCAATCAATAGGCACACTTCAAACTCCACCACAGACTTAAGACTTTCATCTGAGAATCAGGCCTTTCTCAACAATATTGATTGTGACAACCTGAATTTAAACACTTTGCTAATTGTTGTCCTGAGGCCTGCTGGGTTTCCATCTTCAATTTTGTCTTAAATTTAGTTCCCTTTTTGTAAGACTGTCAAATTAAATCAGATGAGTCTTTTCTAGTACAAGTTTGGCAGAACCAAAAAAATAGCTCCAGTGCACCCCAGCTTTTGTCAGTACAAAAAGAAGTGCATTTCAAGTCATGTATTTATGTAAATTAGTGTGCTGGTTTGAGGC
>WBNM01034530.1:78624-120976 GCA_013399055.1 Ramphastos sulfuratus | reverse complement strand
AAAAAAAAAAAAAGTAGTTCAACTGTAGCTGCTAGGAAGCACATGTTGAGCAGACAAGGCAGTAAACAATCAGGTAAGGATATGAATCTAATTCAGAGATACAGCAGGCAGAACATAAAATTTCAAGGACTATGCAGTATGGAATTACAAATTTACTATTGATTGTGGGCCTAATGAGAAACACAAGCACCAGACGTATCTTGAATAGCTCATCGAGAAGTTTAAACAACAGCAAGCTCAAGCACATGGAATTTTCTTCTGCTATCTATGTGCCTTTTAAAAATATGAGTTCAGGCAAATTTTAGCATATGAAATATCAGCTGTTCCTTCACCAAATTCCCAAACTCCCATCCTTCCATTTTCAAACAATTTAGTACCATTTTAGTTATCTAGTTTGTATTTTAAATTTATAAAGTTCTTAAAATCTATCTAATATTCACTGCCATTTGACATGAAGCCAATACTTCAAGTGGTTAAATTATAACAAAGTTAACTTATTAATAACACTACATATAGTTGTTAGGATGATAGAGGCTACATCCCAAGATACATTAACTATTTATGAAATTCCTGGATAGGCTTTGAGGACAATGTGACACAGAGACTCAAATTACTTTCTTTCATCAGTACATCAGCCATTACAATGACTATTTTCTAACAGAAGGTGAATGGCACAAACAGCTCCTTAGTCTCACTGAGCACTGACTAAGCCCTACCAAGAGAATCCTGCCTCTTTCCATAATCGGACATACGATGTGTTAGCAAGTGAATGCTCTTCCCTTCCTTTCACTGTAACACAGCACTAAATATCACTCAGGCATCATTTGACTTAATTTGCAAGATTCCATCCCTCTGCTTTGGCTACTTGTGCCACAATTGTGATGCAATAAACTCACTCTTTGAGAAGACTGGACATGTGAGATCACACACCTGGAACATCTGATGGGATAGAAACAATATCCTGATTCTAGACAAATCTCAAATGTGTATTTACGATCCAGTGTGGGATTGGACATTGCAACGCACACGAACTAACACTGTTCTAACTCTATTCCCATATTTGCTCTTCACTAGCAAATATCTGCAAACTCCACACCAAAATTCCAATTGCAAACAGAATTAGTCCTGGAAATAGTATGAGATAAATATCTAGATATTTACAGTATAGTTGTACATCATCTACAGTCCAAGAGGTACATCTATGTCTTAGGCTTATGGTATGGCAGAAGCATCCTTACCTACATAATACCTGTACAGTTAGCACAGACGAAGAACAAGGTTTAGCACTGATCTTATTAATCATGACAGAATATTTGGCAAATTACAAATCTCTGGGTTAACAGAACACTTAATATCTGTAAATTATCCATAAAAAGAAGTATTTATTTAAAGATTTAAATATAATTAAAATATCAACTACAACCAACACCGTATCATAACTAGAACAGAAAAGTTTGGCAAATGGGACAGGAATTGTTAAGTCATTTTGAGAAACTTCTAAGCTATTTACAGGTATCACTCACTGAAAGAGCAGAATGCTTTGATCTATTTTATCAAAAGGCTTCCTTTCCTCCAGAGAACCAAGAATTACCAGATGGTTGCAAGAACAAACCTCTCCAGGCTTTAAATTGATGACAAAATATCACTCAAAAATCTCTGGTGAATCATTAGTCAGCTCCAGCAAACCTTTGAGTTGACTACTGAACTTCAAAGATTGCAGACAGTACATAATAAAATACCAGTAAATTATTCATGGTTTAGCACTTACAACAACAAACAAGTAACTGATACAAGAAAATTCAAAATGATCAAATGCTAAATGCTAACTTGCAGCATTTTCTCTTAACTACAGAAACATGACAGATACATAGATATGGATTTCAAGGAGAGGTAATATTGGTAATTATTTTCTTTTGAATGCCAAAATTTGCCTCATTTGCCAATCTTTAAACAATTGGAACAAATTACAATAATGAATTGTACTTGAAGCTGCATAATGGAACAGTTCAAAATCATCTTAAAAATATTAAAGAGACCAAGCATATGCAGTATATCAAAGAAAAACAAATACATATGAATAATGCCTAAATCTGCGGCATAGACAAGCTTTCCCAATGAAAGATTCCTATCCCTCTGAGTTCTGGCACACTCTTCTTGCATATAGCATATATGCAATCATTTCAACATCCAAAAGCCAACAGGTTTTTTTGTCACTGGTTTTCTTAAGTCCTTTCCCAACAGTTCCCTTACAGGTTCCTTTGTACTCTCAAATTATACAATACATTGTATAGCCTTCACTTGTATTTATAATTCGTATGCCTTCACATAGTACAAATTTATGCTCACACTATGAAGCTCAGTATAGTTTTGGCCACTCTATCAACAAAGGCAGAGTTCTCTGTGCAGACTAAATTCCAGTACAAATAATTGTGGGGAACAGAGGGAAGTGGAAGAAAAATGTATACTGTTTATATTAACCAATTTGATGATCTTGTAAAAGTTTCTAAATATTTTTTTATTCTGAAGACATCCAATTCCATGAAAAGAGAAATCTTTGATTTTAGAAGAAATGAGGCATTACAGATGCAGGAAGCAACTCATGACTCCTAAGCAATGCAACTGAAAGCCAAACAAACAGAACAGAAACTTCTAATTTTATGTTTCCAACCTCAGTCTGAGAAGTTGACTGGAAAGAGGTGCAACTGCCCAAACTGAAACCTAAATGCCTGACCTGATGTGAAACACTTATCAAGAACCAACAGAATAGTATTTCACTGAAAATACAAAGCCCAAGTCAGTATCCCCCGCAATTCTACAACTCCATAAAAATCTTAAAAATGGAGTTATGTTACTCACTGGAACAGTTTAATAACATTCACTGTTATTAAACAAGGGGATTTAAATTATCTCAAAACGTTGCTAGTGCATTGTTGTACAATACTGACATCTAATTCAGAACATATTTTCAGGAATCGAGCTGTTCATATAAATACATCAAACACTTCACAGATTCTGCAAATGGAGAAGACAACCAGACATGTAACATAACCACCTCACATGGGTATTCATTCTGTTTAAGTCAGTCAAGGAAAAGTCATCTACTCATAACCTGTTAAAACCCTGGCCCAGGATAAACACATCTTAGATAGAGGATTATTATTTCAAATCCCCAGTAAGCAGATAAACCCAGAAAATTATTTTTGCTGTTCTGATCATCTTTACAATCAGGGGACTCCTACATGGGTCCTCCCATTTCTTAAAACTTTATCACTTCAAACAGTGTAAAAACAGTCATTATAAACAAAAATACTGGGGCTAAGCATGGCAAGACTGTATTCAGTTACAGCATTCCAAATGTGCTATATCATTAAACTAGACAGGACTGGAGAGACAGCCTCCCAAGGCACGTATTACCATTTCCCATTTCTGTGATTATTCTACGGATGCAGACTGCAGGGTCAGAATTAATTGAGGCTTAGTTGAAAAGGAAACATGTGATAGCTTAGATAACTTTAGGGAGCCAGGAGAAAGGGGACAAGCTGCAACTGTCACATGCTTTCGCTTAGCAAAACTGCAAGCATAAGTGACACCATCGGCACTATAGCAGCAGGTATCTTGAAGTTTGTCATCTCTGTTTCAGATCAGAATGTTTTCTGTAGCACTAAAAGCTTAAAAATTTGCTTTAAATGACCTACAGAAAGACAATACATTTCTATATGAGCCTCACCTTACCATCAACTTCAAAGATGATTTTTGAAACAGTTTTGCAGTTTCACTGGAGGGAAGCACATACTACACTGTACAATTCCGGTCTTCCAGATGAGCATATAAAGACTTTTTCCTTAGAGTTATGGTATCTAGTTACACTGATAATTTTATTTTGCCCTCAGATATCAAAAGTTCAATAAAATAGACTAGATCCTGATGACCTGATGACTAGATCATGATGGTGAAAAGAGCTTCTAAAAGCCTAACTGATAGAAGTTATCATTCTCCAGGTGGCAAAAGCGTGGCTAAAATATAAGAAGTGTATTTGAAATATTTTGTCCAACAATAAATTGGAGACTTTCTATTTATTCCATCATTTCCAAGCTCTTTCTAAAAATCAATAGCTGCTTTACATTCAATTATGCCAATTCAAAAATCTACAGCATAAAGTGCAATTCTGTACTGTCTCTGGCCTGTACACTTTCCCAGCTATGTTCAAACAATACCTGGATGCTACCTTCACTTTTCACAGGCTTTTTAGAAGCAAAAATTTGTTCTGCTTCTTTATTTTTTTGACCCTAAAGAAAATGATAGGTCATCCTTCTGTTTATAAATTAACATCAATGATTTTCAGTATTTTTACTCCTCTTCGAGAACAATAGCAAGAGGCAAAAAAAAAAATCATTTGAGTGTACAACGCAGGAGAGACATTTGTCATTACACAAAATTAATTTGCCCTTCACTGACCAATGTGTATAGGAACACTAGGCCTCAAGAGATAATAGTTTCCCAAACTGCAGGACACACTTTTCAAGCAGTCAATTACCTCAACCTTGTATAGCTCAGGATAGCTGTTTATGTCATTACCACTGCTGATGCCTGTATGGGAGGAAAGGATGTTTGACATCATACATTTCTCATTTTTTAAAGAAGTAGAGAAAGTTACCATTTGATACATGCATAGCATTCCTATATATTTTTTCAGAATCTTCAGGCCTAAGGTTTTTGGATTGTTTTGTTGGATGGTTTGGGAGTGTTTGTTTGTTTCTTTGTTTGCTTTGGTTGATTTCTTTTTGTTTGGTTTTGCTGTTTGTTTTTGGTGTTGTGGTTTTTGTTTTGTTTTGATCCTAGGTGAAAATAGGTGGGGGGGAGGAAAAAACAAACAAACAAAAAAATAATCTTTTTTCACCATACTGTCAAGTTACACAAAAATAATACCTCTCCGGCTATTGTTTCAAGCAAGATGATTATCCAACTTTAAATTTCAGGAGGGTGTTTAGGAAACAGGTCAGTGGTGATTGGTTTTACTCTCATGAGATTAATCAGGTCATCTGACAGGAGGAACTGGTGATTGTAGAAGGATTTCTCACCAGTTGATTCAGAAAAAGAGCAGAACAAATCAGAGAGAAGGCTCTGGAAGACATCACGAGCATGAACACAAGGAAACCAAGTCCATTATTCAGAATAGTTAAGAATAAGAAGCAAAAGTCATAGGGGAAAACAATTAAAATTCCGCTTTTTACTTTTTGTATTTCTGGATAAGAACTGTTCTGCTCTGGATTTTTTTTAAATCTTGTAGCCCATTGTAAATATTGCATGGCTACAGGGAGATGAGCTGCAACTCAAATCCATCTTCAACTCTGTATTGGTGAGGAATCCACAGCTGCTTGTAGGGGATAAGGTGAAAAGACGGAAGATGTGCTTAACTGGAAAAGTAACTAGAAATCCTTACCTATAGACTAACCTCCGCTATGTTTAAGAAACTGTTGAAATTTGTGAGCATCCAGCAAACAGCCAAGCCTTGGAAGTTTCAAACAGGAACCTACTGAATTTACTAGAATTGTAAAATGTTTTGGTAAATAACTGACCTTCTTAAAGAAGAAGTAAACTCAGTAGCTGACAGCACCTAGATCTTTTTAGTCCCCTGCTTACAAGAAGCTATGGCATCAGTCTGCAGCGGTAAAATAGGAGTAACAGGTCAATGGCACAGAAGTGTCTAACTTAAAGATCTACCCTCAAAGATAGCCATAATAAATGAAATACAAATTCAGCAGGAACTGGACAACCTATAATGCATCCAGAACTTCCAGAATCAGGGAGAAACTTGAATATATGTAATCTTTTGCAAGTGGCTGGCTTGCTTGTTTAGGAATATAGTTTATGTATGAGAAATTCCTCAAGAGAGAAGTGTTTAATTATGTAGTGGTTTAGCAAAACAAAAGTAGTAGTTATCTGAAAATGCAATCAATGAGATATAAGAACATTAAGATCACATTCAGAGGTTCTCATGCCAAGCAAAGAGATGCGAGCAGAGAATGAGCCTTTAGAACGAACTTTTGAGAAACGTGGTCTGAGAACACAAAAAGCAAGCAACATCAAGGCAATAATTTAGACTCTTATTAAAGTATGCTGATAGCAGGATCTTGGACCTAAGAAATGATGAGAAAAATAAAACAAGAAATACTTGTGAACAATACAACCCCTAGGAAATGTAAAGAAATCTAAGTAGTTTCAAATCTGATAGAGATATGTATGATACTGGAGACTTTCAACTTACAGACTAATGCCCTGTTGTTAGAGCACATAATTATGAGAGATCCACCCAAATTAACAGATCAAAATTAATTAATCAAGGTATCTCCTTCGAGAACCTCTTAAGTATCTGTTGAGGTAAAAGATAATGCATGTTTTTAGCAACACAAGAATGCTTCAGTGCAAACAGAGCCCTTCAGCTCATCACCCCAGTCAAGCTAAGCAGTAATTACTTAATCTAAACATCTGAACTGGTCTTGGAGAACTGCTCTATCAGGTACAATGTTGAAAAAGAGCCCTAAATTGCATGAGGGAATTAAGCTTAATTTAGGTTGTCAATCTGTGCTGGTCCAATCCCAATTCTGTAGGAGGTTTAGTAGTCTACATATTGAAAGAAGCCATGAAGCTAGAGCTCAAACAATTGCAAAAAGCAAGTTTTTCCCCAGGGCAAAGTCTCCAAGTAACAGTGCAATCTCAACATTGTTTTGAAAGGATATATGCCATGTCCCTGCCTGTGTCAGAACTGATCCAGAAAAGCAGAAACAGCACCACAGTATCTGTTCAAGATAATAAAAAGATATTATGAGATTCCAACAAGCTGCTTTCACCCTTTTGTTGTAAAATACTATTATAAACCTGTGGTATTTTTAAAAATCACAGCTAGCAAGCAATAAAGAAATATGAATCTCTGCAGCAATCTGAATTTATGACCCTTTAGGCTGGGGAGAGTTAGAGCCATATTAACTTGATAGCTGAACATAGTCACGATATATCTAAATGCAATTAATTCATAACTGTAAATTTTAAGGACCTTTCCTAGGGCTTGGACACACCAGGAGAATGCCAAAGGGGAACATGTAATTGTTAATCACCTGATATTTGGTAAGTGGGTGCAGACAAAGATTAGAGCTACCTCACCTAGCTCTTACTAGCTTCATAGCTATCAACAATAAAAGTCTAGGAGAATCTGGAAACCATCTAGTCCAGTCCTCCTGCTAAAGTGAGTCACCTAGATAAGGTTGCACAGTGAAGTGTCTGAGTGGGCTTTGAAAATCTCCAGAGAAGGAGATTCCACAACCTCTCTAGGCAGCCTGTTGCAGTGCTCCATCACTCCCAAAATAAAGAAGTTTAATTGAAACCTCTTGTGTGCTAGTGTGTACCTGTTGCCTTTTGTCCTGTCCCAGGACACTAGTGAGAAGAGCTCAGCTCCATCCTCATGGGCACCACCCTTTAGATATTAATATGCATTTGTAAGATCATCTCTCAGTCTTCTCTTTCTCAGGCTTAAGAGCCCCATGTCTCTCTGCCTCTCCTTATGAAAGAGATGCTCCAGTCCTCTCAGCACCCCTGTGGTACGAGAAACGTGACTAATGAGGAGAAGACTAGCCTTGTCACTGCTGTACTAAACTACAATTTGGAACATTCTTTGTGGTTCTAGAAAGTCACTGATGAGATTTAGTTTCTTAATCAGGTGAAAGACAAAGGAAGCAGTACGCACTCTGTACAAAAACTCATGCATGTCTGAATCATTCATTTTGCAGAGATCATATACTATAGTAGTAGGTATCATCATATTAAATGTTGAGAACAACACTAATAATGATCATTAGTGCCTTTGATTTCTGCATTGTAGATCAGAGAAGTACCTGACTATCAGCTTCTTCAACGCTTCCTTGAAATAACTAAACTGAACAACTACAGTGAGTAGAGCTTTTTAAGACATAAATGGGCTTACTTAAAGTCCTGGCTAAGAAACAGCGGAGAGGACTAAAGCTTCAAACAAATCTTAAGGTTGCAAACAGTAATATGAGAATATAATCTTCTGAAAAAATCACAGGCAGTAATAAAAGCTTGAGGGTCTTTTTCAGACTTGTGGTTAAGTAACTTTCACAGCTTTTCACATACATGCTTTACATGCTCTATTTCAAGCTCAGTGAGCCAAATTTTAAAGTATAAAGAAAAGATCACCAAATATGTATTGGCAAGCTATTGATGTATTTGTTAAGCACATGAAAAGAACCACCACACAGGACAGTGAAGGAGCTTAGTACCACCTGGTTTTATGTGTTTCTGCATATGTTAGTCATGACTAGAAAACTGAATGCGATAAAAATGAACCTCAGTATCTTTTCATGTAAACTGTCAGAAAACCCAAATCCAGACATTGGAAAGCATGGAAAACACATTTACAAGACTCATGTTATGTGAAGAAGAGATAAACCACAATGTTTGTTTGGGAAGGTAATGTGCACATTACTAAGATGAAGTGAGCAGCAATTCCCAAGCATATGATGCATCCAGTAACATATTTTTTTACTTTATTGTACAACAGCTGCAGGGATGGGCTGACTTCCCTATCCCAAAAACAGAACATGGAAGCAAGGGCAGGTCCCACATAGGAAATTGTTCCACGTTCCCCAACTTTGCAATTATTTCACAAAGTCTCTGACTCCTTTTTAATACAAGGAGATAAGGTCTCACCTGCTCTAAAATTTCCTTCCCTCCCTCTCATGAAGACATTACCTACCGCAGCATGCAGCTACTGAAGTGAGAAGCAGGAGGCAGCAGAAAACCAAACCAAACATCTGCAGTCCATGCTTCTATATAAAATATTTGCAGATGTTAAATCATGATGCCAAAATAACTTAACAAATTAAAGATACATTGATTACACATACTTAGAGTTAAGACAAATACATAAAGCAAACATTTTTTATTTTCAAAAAAGGATTAGAAAGCCAAGCTTTTTAATACTGTTAAATTTGCTTAAGTGGTTGAAATGTTACATTTTCTTAGTGCATAAAAGAGTTATTTTTTTAACTGTGATTTAACTTATTTGTCTTTGAAACAAAGCTAAGCCAGGAAAGTTTCAACTGCATGAAAGCTTTTTCAGAAATGAAGTATGGAAGAAAGTGATACACTTCTAAAAAAAAGCATGTTACAAAAGTGGTGCCCTCTGGACAAAATCCTCCCCTTAAGTGGAAGCATATTTAGTCAACATAAAGCAGAGGAAAGCTCAGCAAAATAATCAGTGCTTTATCTACAAAGTTCAAGGGAGGAAACAGATGAGCTTTTCAAGTGAGCAAATGATGCTCTAACTCCTGAGGCTGAAAAAGCAGAATCAATTGGACGGAGAATACACTGTATTTCAAACTGGAAACAGGTCAGCAAAATCCTAAAGGAGTTACTGGCTGGAAAGCTAAGGAATTTATTGTTTCTAATGTCAAAGGGAAAAAAAAAAGTTTTCATCTGGCATTTACAGAGTATATAAGAAGTAGACTCTTTGTGCATGTATAAAAGATATAGAAGGAATAGGAGCAACAATTGATTTATAAAAACGTAAAATATTAACATAGCTGAATATGTAAGAGTTAGTGACAAGCAAGAGCTTATCAAGCAAGCTTCTCCTCATTTGCCTGTCCTTGCCCAGTCTGCCTTCATCTTACGTCTTCCAGGGGTTACTGCTTTCAGAACTGAACAGGTGTAACTGTTCCCAGCTATATTCGTTCTGATAAAACATGTTTTGAAATGTATTAAAAAACCTCAACCTTCCTCAGTTTGGCAGAAATAAATACATCTTAAAATCAGATGCAGCTGAAACTACACCTGACTGGTCTAGCAACAGGCCTTTCTGAGGTATCAAGTAACACATCAACTACCTATTAGGAAGGCAGGTGTGAATGAGGCTCAGCAAAAACTGTTAACAAAACAAATGAAGAAATCCTTCTGTAAATATTTTTTTTCTACAACTCTGTTCCTCAGGTTGGAGAGTTAAGTGCCTACCACTTTTCCTCTGAAGACTTGCAAAAAAAAAAATGAGTAGTCAAGTCTCTTCCATTAGGGGAATCGAAGACCCAAGCTAAGTGTGATTGTTTTTAACAATAGAACCAACACTGAAGGGACACAGAAAGAAACTAATTGTGTATACTTAAAAAATATATAGTTTAATCTATAACTGGTTTGTTGGTTTCTATAATATTTTTCATACTAACAGCATTGATAGCTATTATATTCATGTTGTGGTCAACCAAGTAATGAAAATAAGGGAAAATGCTCCCTTTTAATACAATGTACAAACACTGTGGTTAACACATTGCTCATTTTCACCTGTGATTAAGTATAATAGAAATAACATGCTACCAAGATTTCAAGTAAGTCCTACTTTAAAGCTGAGGAGGAAATGGTAAGGAATTATTCTCTAAAAATATTTATCTATTTCACTGAGATCAAAAAAGCTGCTGCCTCAAAGAAAAAAGAAAAAAAGTGAAAAGAGGCATGTAATTTTCAGAAGGACTATCAGTACCTAGAATTTCAACTGATATTTGGGAATGCAGTTAACAACAGTTGAAGCTTTAAATTTTAAAGCAATTGTTTTCAAATTTCTTGTAGACTGCATTACTGATTAAGAATATGTGGGGACTATTTCTCACAATTATGTTTATAGAAGTCGAGTTTCAGTGATAATTAGCAACAATTGTAACACACATGGAAAACACTGAAATCACTTAAAATCATAAATAGTGTTGATTTTATCACAGTATCACAGTATCAGCAAGGTTGGAAGAGACCTCAAAGATCATCAAGTCCAACCCATTACCACAGACCTCGAGACTAGACCACGGCACCAAGTGCCACGTCCAAACGTGCCTTGAACACCTCCAGGGACGGTGACTCCACCACCTCCCTGAGCAGCCCATTCCAGTAGCGAATGACTCTCTCGGTGAAGAACTTTCTCCTCACCTTGAGCCTAAACTTCCCCTGGCATGTAGCAAAATGTACACTTGCAATACGTAAGAAGTTACATTGGGTCAGTCCAAAGGTCCACAACGACCTGTATGCCCTGACAGCAACTAGGAATAGATGTCTACAAGAAAAAAGTTTAAACAGGTAAGAAAATAATGATGCTTTCCTCAGTAGATCTATTAGACATTTGGCAATGCAAGATTCCATGGATTTCTATCCCACAGCTGAGATGGGTATTTAGAAGACGTCCGTGATTGTCATCTTCTAGAATTTGTTAAACCGCTTTATAAAACTGCATGAAATTTTGCATCCACAAGATCCTGTGGCAAGCAGTCCCAAAACCAGATCACACATGCAAGAAGCAAATTTTCTAGATAATTTTAAATTATCAAGTTGGTTTAATTAAATGCCCTTTGTTGTTACATTAGAGCAGTCATTTCTTATTTATCTCTTCCTGCCATCCATGATTTAATAGACCACTATTATTCCCCACCCACCTCCACCTTTCTCTCTTCCAGGCTGAAGAGAGTTAAATTGTTCCTTACATTGAAGTTCCACATCTCTCACTAATTCTTAGTTCCACTAAGGAACTATGTGCACATAGTGTTTACACAGCAGATGTACCCCCAATTTGTACCATGGCACAGTGATGGTATTACTCGTGTTTTTCTTCATTCTATTGCTACTAACCCCCGAAACTGACTTTGATGCTTTTGTAAATTCAGCTGATGCTTTCGGAAAATATTACAACCTTTAAGAAGTCATTCCTGTGTGGTGGGCCTTGTGCTCAGGTCCCATCATCAGCTGTATCCATAAGTTTGCAGCTGTTCTCCCTCATCTCCACATTCTTTGCATTCACCTAACAATCTCTCATTGTATTGAGCCATTAGTAAATGGTCCAAGATCTCTATACCACACTTTGTTGTAAGCTTTTGTTATTCAGGTCCCTTCTCAATCAGAAATACAAAGTGTCTGCCCTAGAGTTGCCTGTTCAACTCTGTCTCCATCCACTTTTATCCTTTATCCAGGTAATCGATGTAAGGACTTTCTTTTTTCAGCTCACCCAAAGAGACTTTGCTGAAGCACTTTGTCAATCACTCTTGAAGAGTCTGAAGGGGTTATACCAACCACATTTCCCTGTTCCTCACAATCACCAGTTTCTGTAAAGAAGCCAGGAGGCTGTGATGCATCACTTCTCTTTACAATGGGTGTTTTGACTTTTCCCCCATGTGCTACACAAACCTGTATTCTCTTTTAATGGAGTTTCTGCTCATTTGCCTACCACAGATGTTAGACATTGATCTGACAGCTTTCAAGTCCTATCATACAAGATCTCAAATACACAGAACTCAGACAGTTTAAAAAGAACAAGACTTGCCAAAGCTACATACACTAAAAGCTGTATTTCTTCCAGTACAGAGGACAAATTTAGTAGAACAGATAACTACATTAAAACTTTGTTTCTTTGGCAGCTATGAACATTATGAAACTGGATTATTGGTTGTCAGAGTTAATGTGTCTATTTCAATCTTAGTAAACAGCAAAACTCTACAAATGTACATTAGTATCCTCTCCTGATGTGTGCATATAGAGAATCATGCTGAAACTAGGACTTTCTCCCTCTGGAGGCAAGTTCTGTTTCAGCCATACTCATTAAAAACCAAACACCACATTTTCTGTATACAGAATTACAGAATTAACCAGGTTGGAAAAGACCTCTAGGATCAAGTCCAACCTATCACCCAACACCTTCTAATTAACTAAATCATGGCACTAAGTGCCTCATTCAGCCTTCTTTTTAACACCTCCAGGGATGGCAACTCCACCACCTCCCTAGGCAGCCCATTCCAATGCCAATTATTCTTTCCATGAAGAATTTCTTCCTAATGTCCAGCCTAAACCTGCCCTGGAACAGTTTGAGACTGTGTCCTCTTGTTCTGTCACTGAGTGCCTAGGAGAAGAGACCAAACTCTGCCTGGCTACAACCTCCTTTCAGGTAGTTGCAGACAGCAATGAGATCTCCCCTGAGCCTCCTCTTCTCCAGGCTAAACAACCCCAGCTCCCTTCAGCCACTCTTCACAGGGCTGTGCTCCATCCCCCTCACCAGCTTTGGTGTTCTTCTCTGGACATATTCAAGCACCTCAACATCTTTCTTAAATTGAGGGGCCAGAACTGGATGCAGTACTCAAGGTGTGGCCTAACCAGTGATGAGTACAGGGGCAGAAAGACTTCCCTGGTCCTGCTGGCCACACTATTCCTGATACAGGCCAGGATGCCATTGGCCTTCTTGGCCACCTGGGCACACTACTGGCTCACGTTCAGTCACCTGCCAACCAACACCCCCAAGTCTCTCTCTCCTTGGCTGCTCTCCAGCCACTCTGTCCCCAGCCTGTAGTGCTACATGGGGTTGTTGTGGCCAAAGTGCAGAACCCAGCACTTGGCCTTGTTAAAACTCATGGTGTTGAACTGTGCCCATCTATCCAGCCTGTCCAGGTCCCTCTGCAGTGCCCTCCTACCCTCTAACAGATCCACACATGCTCCCAACTTGGCATCGTCTGCAAACTTACTGATGATGGACTCAATCCCCTCACCCAGATCACCAATGAAGATATTAAACAGGACTGGGCCCAGCACTGATCCCTGGGGCACACCACTAGTGACTGGGTGCCAACTGGATGTGGTACCATTCACCACCACTTTCTGGGCCCAGCCATCCAGCCAGAGTGCCCCTGTTCAAGCCAGGGGCTGCCAGCTTGGCCAGGAGTTTGCTATGGAAGACAGTGTCAAAGGCCTTGATGAAGCCCAGGTAGACTACATCCACAGCCTTCCCCACATCCACCAGGTGGGTAACGTGGTCATAAAAAGAGATCAAGTTGTTCAAGCAGGACCTGCCCCTCCTAAATCCATGCTGGCTGGGTCTGATCCTCAAGCCATCCTCTAAGTGCTCTGTGACTGCACTCAGGATGATCTGCTCCATTATGTTGCATGGCACTGAGGTCAGGCTGATAGGTCTGTAATTTCCTGGGTCCTCCTTCTGATCCTCCTTGTGGATAGGCACCACACTGGCCAGCTTCTAATCTTCAGGAGCCTCTCCACTGAGCCACGACTGTTGAGAAATGATGGAGAGCAGCTTGGCCAGCTCATCTGCCAGCTCTCTCATCACCCTAGGATGGATCCCATCTAGACCCACAGACTTGTGAGGATCCAAGAGGCTCAACAAGTCCCTAACTACTTCCT
Source organism: Ramphastos sulfuratus (assembly GCA_013399055.1). Lineage (NCBI taxonomy): Eukaryota > Metazoa > Chordata > Aves > Piciformes > Ramphastidae > Ramphastos > Ramphastos sulfuratus. The sequence continues at coordinate 106,756 of WBNM01034530.1, read as the reverse complement.
TTTGAATTATAGGGAGGCTGCTCTGCTCCCTGACCCCACCTATCAGCTCAGGAGGCCAGCTGTCCTGAGGACAGCCTGACTTGCTACTGAAAATTGAGAGAAAGGTGGTGTTAAGCACCTCTGCCTTTACCTCATCTCTAGTCACTACATTCCCCTCCTTGTCCAGGAGGCAGTGGCCAGTCTAAGTTCTAACTGGGCTTTAGCCACTCTAATTTACATAAGATATTAATCTTGTATAAAACAGTTCCTTAATCTGTTATTTTTATCATTTTCTAGACAAAATTACATCTGTTTTAACATGTATCACATTTCTCTTCTCCTTGCTCTATCAAGTAAGCCTGGCAAAACAAAATTGCCGTAGGTCTTCCAATGCTTCACAACATTTTTCATGAGTTTAAGTTCATTATTCAGCATTTTCTCCATGCTTGCCAAGGTCGCAGTTCCTCCTTAATGCATTTTCTGAATGGGTGTTCTAGTAAAACTGACAGAAGAAAGCAGCTCACTGAAGTTTGCCATCTAATAAAAGGTGTTTAAGATGTCACCTAGCTGAAATGCATAGTTGCATTGTTTATGTCTATGTAGCAATATGTTAAAATGGAAAAAAAAAAACAAACCCAAAATTAAAACCGTCTGCAGTATGCCTGATTTTCCATAACCTGCATTTCCCTGCTTAGCTCAGTAAGGGTGAAAGAAATGTTTTACACACAACAAACATGCCTATGTGCTGCACTGCAATTTAGCGCCCATAATCAATAAAACCAAGACAACCCTCACTGTCAACTGCTTCATGCCCCAGAAGGGGTAAATAATTTTCATCAGTCCTGATTCTGCTTCTCTGAAAAATGAAATTCTAAGAGCAATATAGCATTTTGCATTAATCAAAAGAGTGCATTTTTCTTTTAACAAAGTCAAATCAGTTGCCAGAACTGTAAAAACTAGGCCCAGTTTACACTACAGGCCAACAAAAACAACAGTTTCTTAACTTGTCAGTCCTTAAAATTTATTACCGCAGCAAGAGGACATAATTCAAATTTGTAATCAACAGAAAAATAATTATCGGTGCATCAGCATAACAGAAGACTTTTGCCCCTGCTTGCTGAAGTACAGTTCTGGTCTATATCACTCTCAGTTCCCAAGCCTCTTTCCACCTCTCCTTATCTCGGTCTTCATTTTCCCACTGTCAAAGCCTATTTTTCCAGGAAGGAAAGTTATGGTAAAGATGAGGAATATTGTTCAGCACCTCTTTGCCCTTTGGCACTGCTATCAAACACTGGGATTTTATCTGCCACATTAGCAGAGATCTTAGAAAAACCACATTCCTTTTTGTATAATGTACATGGTGGTCACTCAAACAATAACCAGTAACAGATGTCTGAGTGAGGAGAATGGACTATTTAAATAGAGCTTTATAAATTCTGATGATACTTTCCCAGATTTGAAACCTTGACACTTAATTTATAACTATCAGTATGGCCATACACTCTCCTTGGTGTGTTTATTTCTAGCTCCAACCTCACTAAGTATACTTTGCCCATCATGCTTTAAGTTTCACTATGACCTTACAGATCATCTCACCCTCAACTTGCCTTCATTTAATAGGGTAAAGATAGTGGTAAAAAAAGAAAAACTCTTTGCAAAGAATCCAACACCCAAACAAGGAATTCTGACAGAGGCTATGAACTCAAATGCTTACATAAAATTACTGGTCAAATTGAGTACTTTGCAATGACCATCTGGGAAAGTTTTTCTTTCAAAGGAAACACAAAAGTATGAAAGAAATCTTAACCTGCCAGATTCTTCTCCATTGAAGTTTTAATGTTACAACATTTGCAGTTAGCTCTACTTTCCAGCCATTTATAAACAGATTGTCACTCAATATGCATGGGAAATTAAATAATAATTGCTTTAAATATAAATAATAACTGCTTTAAATATCCTTACAGTTTAGAATTACCAGAAAGTGTTGCAGGTTTTAGAAGAAAATTTTTTGTGAATCTATATACGTAAACCATATCTGCCAAGAGCACTTCTATTCATACAGAAACTAGAACTAAGGATCTGGCATAACACAAAAGCAGATTTTTATTTTTTTTTTAAGGCTACAGTCTTTGTAATTACTTGGATTTCACAGTTTCTTTTAACATATAGAGATTCCTATATGTATTTCTGTTTGCAGCTGCTTAAGAAAAAGGTGATTTCCTTCCAAGTGTCATAAATACTGTCTCAGCTACAGAAACAAAGGATATCAACAAAAGTAGCAGCAATGAGAAAGAAAATATTTGAAAAGATAAGGTCAAATTTGCCATTGTAGCATCTCTGTGTAGATGCAGGTTTACAAACACACACTTAAAGACAATTTGTTGTACTTGAGGACAAAACATATCCCTCAATCTTTATAACTTGGTGACACAAAATCTGGTAGAAGTTTCACATTTCTAATGAAATTTTACACACAGCTGAGTAAGATGAATAATAATCCCAGAAAACATGTAAGCCTATAGCTTTAAGGCTTTACAATCAGCTTCAATAGCATAAATCCATTTTCGTTTTTATCAAGATGATCAGCCATGAATTTCAGGGTCATTTTTAGGGAACGTACTCTTCTAAAGGCAGTACAACAGCAGTAGCCTGTTTAAAGGCTTTTTACTGTGGACAGTAGATAAACAAACCTATGAAGCATTCCACCAATAGGTAGCTCATACTACAGGCTGGAAAGTTTCTTTTCTTCCTGTTACAATATTCACCTGTACTGATGTTATTGGAAACCCACCAAGTTCAAGCAGACAGCTTGACAAGGCGGAAAAGCTTCTTTGTACACAGCAATAACATTTCTGATAGAACTTAAGCAATGCCTGCTAGCAGTCAGAAATTTTATATTAAAATACATTATGATAGATGCTACTAATATAATGTGATTCCACAGTTGGGTTTGGGGTCTTTTAATTAAAACAATACCAAAACATCATCGCCACAACAAAAACATACAACAAACAATCTCACAAACAACAACGGCAAAAATAAACAAACCTCAAAACTATGTGAAAATCATAGGAGTAAAACCAAAGGATAAATACTCACATGCTGCAAACATCACCTACCAAAGACATTGTCTGGTAAGACTGTGCCAATTACAACCCTTCAACAACATCTGTAAAGCTGAGTTTTCACTTCCCTCAAGTCTGCATCTTTTTAAGCAGCCAATGCAGGAAAGAAGACACTTCATAAATTATGTAAAAAAAAAAAAATTTTTTTTTTTCCTGTGAACTTGAACAGAAAAAAACAGCTATACATTACAGGTTGAGAGGGAATTACCCTTCAGAAAGCAACAGGTCATTTTTTAATTGAAAATCGGATAGTATGCTGGCCTCACAACTGTCTTTATTAAAAGGAATGAAAAAACAGAGATGACAGCATGTGACATTACAGTTCCTTGATGTCAGCAATGCAGAGTACCACAGAGACAGGAACAAGTGAACTCACTGTCCATTCTATCTGATTCCCATTAGCAAGAGGAAGACATGCACACACAAAACCAAAAAGAATGAACTTTGCTTTCACAGGCCTGAGAATGTTCCTAAGGCTTCATTATAACTACATACAACCATCTATTTATATTTTGGTATTATTTTTTTGAAAAAACCTAGTAACAAAGTTCCACTCAGAGCAGAAAACAAGAAGGAAAGCATTTGTATATAGCAAACACAGCAAAAATACATGTTATTAATCAACTAATAAGACCTACTATGTTGCTAAGGGACACAGTTAAATGAAGAGGAAATACTTCCTGACATGTCTGGCATCAAGAATGAGTTTATCTAATCTCCTGTAAAGTAATTAACATCAAAGAGGACACCTTATACCAGGGCGTATAAACAATAATTCATTAATATTAATGTTTATCACATGATAGAAGTTTTAAATGTTCCAAATCTTGCTGGCTTTAATATGGTCTTAGACCTTCCTTCCTTAGGCTGAAGATCACATTATCAATTTTTAATGTAAATATTTCCAAGTCATCCTGATCTTACAAAAGTTACACTTTCCTGAAACAGTACAGTAAGTCATAAACAGCTGAATGACTAGCAAAAAAGGCATTAATTAATAGTATTCAGTGAAAAGCCTTTCACAGACCAAAATTGTATTTTTGATGCCTCAGAAAAAACAATTAAAAATAACAACCTACCAAAAGCTCTTCAAATTTCATGAACTGCACACTTTTTAAACATTCAGGGAAATGTAGAAATGTTTAAAAGCCATTAAAAGCAACATACACTATTTGGATAAAATGTTAGGTATTTTATATAACTGTAGATGACAAAAACATATAACAATCACATTTTTTTAAAAAAAAAAATCTGTATTCATGCAGCTTTCCTGTTTTAAAAGGTGGTTAATCAGGTTTTTTAAGAAGTAGTGTCATTCTATACTACTATGTGGAGATTTGGTTTATCCTCCATTAACTGATTAGCAGTAGGAATAGCTGGAAAAAATGTTCAAGAACAGGTCTGACCATTCTAACAAGACCCTGAAAAATGGACTCCTGGAATAGCTTGCCTATACTGCAGTTAAGAACATCTTTAAAAGACTTGCCCCTCTAAGAATACCATACTAAAGGGAATTTTTTTTCCCCCAACATTACATAAATACTGTTCACCTATCTCTTTGTAACATAAGCTCACACAGTGAAGCAGTGATACACTAAAAAAACACAATATAGTGCAGATATATACAGAAAGACTTCTTCAAAGAAAAAAAAAAAAGCCAAGATGACTGTAGGTAGATTTATTAAAACAGTTTCTGAACAGGACCTTGGTCAGAGTAGGTGGAAAATTTTTTGATTAGAGAAAATCTACCATATGGTGACACATTGAACTCCCACAGGGAAATTAGCAGGATTGGAAGCACCACAGAAGTCTCAGCCCATTGAACCAACACAATTAACCTACAGTAAACCATCATCCTTTCTTTGGATTAATACTAAAGAAGGGTCCTTAGGTCTTCCTTCCAGGGTGCAAAGTGGACAGACTACATCAAGCAGACAATTGTGCCCTCCAAATAACAACACTCCCCAGCATCTAGATATTCCTGATCTTTCCCTATTCCAAACAGTCTTGCAACCAATTAACCCTGATGCTCAAAATGTCACACTAGTCGAGATTGTTTGCTACTCCTAGTTCCCATCTCATTATTGAGCCATTATCAGTTCCTGTTTTACTCCCTCTGTTCCATACTTTGGAAAAAAACAAAGGGCAAGCAGGAGACTATTGCCCTGTTTCTAAACCTCTCTCCACTATACCTTTTTGTTCTACTTTCAGGTTGACACTACCTACAAGCCCCTGTTGACATCCACCACTAATTCTCTCCTCATTCCTGCTCCTTTGCACTTTTAACAGTCATTGTTCTTCACCCAAACTACTGAATCCATGTTGCCCATTCTCATGTCAGCCACTCTCAGTCTCCATCCCATAAATAATAAAGATCTTTAGCTGATTTTTGGGTTGCTTGCTTTTTCTGGTGAGTGCTTTTGGGTTTCAAGTAAGTCGTCCCACTTTTTCTCTTTCGAATTAGATAGATTCTATCTTCAAATCTCCAGTGCAGCAGAAGCCACTAAGATCTCAGGAGGTTCACTCTCAGTAGAGGGTTTTCTTAAATGAAAATTTAATCTACTGAATAAATGTAAACTGAGTTTCCCAAATGTGCATAATTTGATGGGAAGACTTCCAAACCAATGGCAAAGGGCTCACCACAAAACTCAACAATTACTGTTGCTTCTTAAAACCTGCATGATTTACTACTATTCAAAGGCTACAATACATAGCTGGTAGTTATGTCCAAAATTTACCATTTGAACAGAATAAACAAGTTTTTAATATATATATTCATACATGCATTAATGTAGAAGCATTATATAAACACTATAAAGTATCTTAAAGAGGCCAAACGTTGTCAGTTGACATTGAGAGGGGGTAAAAAAAGAATATCAAACTGTTTAGGAGCAGTTTTAAGAGTTCATTTATTATGCCATAGCATGCAGCTAGATGATCCACCAGGTTTGGAGAAAAGATTCTGTTCCAATTACTGTACTAAAATACTTTGCACAGGTAAGTTAAACATTTAAAATCTTGGAAAACAAAACTGGCATCAAGAATTTAGGTTTCACTAGCAGATAAAGATAATTTGCTGCCTCATTTTATAATTTATGTTTATCGGTTTTCCATCAAAAGAAATGAAGCTGGGCCAGAGACATTTGAACAGGAATGAAGAAACACACTGATTGTCTTTGTTCACATGCTGTTTGGGAGAACAGTATGTTCAGATTTTACTGGGCAAAACATTTATTCAAATTTTAGCATTTAAAAAACATCTGATCTGAGTGATATTCAGCAATGGCAGTAGAATCCAATCAGTAAAGAGCATTTAAGTCTCAAAAACTAAGATAGTGGAAGCTTTACTAACTTCCTATAGTAATTTCGACACATTTATTACATACCTTGTAACAGTGACTTTAAAAATACATGTTTGTCTTTTCAGAGTTTCATACAATGTTATTCTATCAGCTGACTCTTCCTAAAACTGAATTTCAAAAAAAAAAGAAAAATTTAGCTCATCCATGCTGCAATTCTGTATTTTGAGATTTTTAAAGCAGCAACTTTCTCAGAAGCAGTGGCAAGTTTTAGTTAATGATTATACAACTCCTAAGTAAACATAAAATTCTTACTAAGTTCCACAGACACACCTTAGTAAGTTTTGGGGGGTTGTTTGTTAGTTTGCCTGGGTTTTTCCACCAGTAAAACCTCAAAGACACACTGAATTTCATAGATAAAAGACATTATATAAAAACAAATATTTGATTAGATATGATGTCCATAAAAATGCTTCTATGCCATTTTTTTACTCTAATTAGCTCCATACTGTAAACAGATAAACAATATAGCAGAACTTTGAGTCTTCGTGATTCTTTGGTATGCAGTTATATGATACTTAGATAATATTGTGTCACTGCATTTGCACTTTCTAATGGTAGTAAGAATGCTGAAAACATGCATTAATTAAAAAAAAAAAGTAAGCAAAACAGAAGATCCTAAGATGTGTTGAAGCCATGTCAGGTCTCACAATAGCCAAGGCCTCAAAGAGATGTACATTTCTGTCTCTATAGATTAATTTGCATCAAATAGTATTTACAGAATTTTATTTAATGCACTGTACTCACGTCTACTAACAGCAGGCAGGTATAAGAACAACAGTTATTAAATTTATTGCTCCAATGTCTCTTCGAAAGTCCCAAAGCCATCTCAAAAAAAACAAAACAAAACAACCAAAAAACCCACCCCTTTGCTTTACTAAAACCAGAGTGATGATGCAAACTAATTCTTTGATCTATTATCTATTTGAAAGTACTGAGCTAAATGCAGACAGTAATTGCTGACAAAACCCAGTAGTAAACAAACCAGTTTCACATTTTACGTATTATCAAGAGGCTACAGAATTAATGGTTACAGCCAAAGAAATGTTGACACAGTTGCAGATTGAGCCTTAACATGCTGATCATGTTAAAATACTGCACAAGAAATATTTTTCCACTTTGTAAAAAGCCAGACTGTTTACATGCGTAAGTGGCTAGAGACCTTATTGTCTGTGTGTGGTCTTAACATTTCAGTATCATAACCATGAATATAAAGAGAAGCAGCATGAAATAGCCCATTATGCTTACAATGAATGCCAGACTGCCAAAATTACAAGCACTGAGATTTAAGTTTCTTAAAACAAGCATTATGGCATACACATACCTACATCTTTACTCCCTTTTAGAAAAGTAAATAATAAATAAATTGAAACAAAGCTTTTGCAGAAGTAACTGAGGACTTGTATTTCACAAAAAAATATTTTTTTTCTTCCCTTTACACTGTTTAGAAAGGATAAGAATTTTGGGGAAAAAATAAAAATCAAGACATTAAAAATAACAAACATCACCATTAAAAACCAAGACATTCTGAAGCTATGGTAATTTCATTTGTATTCTGTTATTACATAAAATGTGTTGTATTATTCTCATTTTTGTTACAACTGTAACTGTTACATCACAGTTTTTGTACATGTCTTAAATCTCTAAAATGCTGACTTGTAGCACATACTTTTTTCCTGCAAAGAACGTAGAGCAAATTTTTGCTGTAAATTCCTGTTGCTACTTTAGTTAGAAATTGCTGAATCACTGCAAAGTGCTATGCAACTATTTGTACTTTTTAATGTTATTTATTAGAAACTGAAGGCCTACTGCTCTCAGTTTTCTGAGAGCAGCACTGTGAAAAGCACATGCAAGCTATCTGCAACACACTCATAGCTTTACCATTCATACACTGCTATGTAAAGGTTGCCATAGATAATGTATATCAAGCTGTCCCTTCATCTCGTTCCACGTTTAGTGCGAGACATTAAAAAAAAAAAAATCAAATTAAAACATGTTTTCCTCAATCACTCAATACAAGACTTCTCAATAATTCTAATTGAGATTTCCTCTCACAGCCAGTAATAGAAAGCGGATGCCATCACCTTTCCACCATCCACATACGAACCCCACTATCACTGGCTGCAATAGCTAAGATCTCACTGAAAAAAGACAGATTTAAAGCACAAGATGTTAACAGGAATGCAAGTGTAAATAGGTCAGAGAGATTTCAGGTTCTCTTTGTCTTTTTTATTTTTTTGCCTTAATGTTCATTTCCATACATGAGAAGGTGAAAAGATGAGAAACTGCCTGTTACGTTCTCAATATGCTTACACCCTAGTGATATTTTTAATGTATGCATGGAAATTGAGGTTCTTCAAAATAGTTTCTTATCTAAAATTATAGGATTAAAGTTACAAGAGAAAAATTCAGAGATATAATGGCTGCACGGAATGAACACTGAGAGACCATTCTAATTGCATTTGGGACACATATGCCTCCTGAGGTTGTGTTTCTGTTTCCTAAGCATTTAAGAAAAATAAACATGTTACCTAAAGTATTTAAATGTATACTTCCCCAATTAGAGAAATGATCAACTCATTAGAAAAGAAATATGTATGAAGGGTAATTCACTATGAAAACAAACAGTAAATGACCCTTGAAAGGGGTTCTTGAGTTTCCTCAAAGGAAGCTGTACGGCTCTGTAACCAGGCAGAATCGAGCTGAACTGTAAGTCTTAAAATTCAAGAATCTTTCTGGTTGGAAAAGACCTTTCAGATCAAGTCCAACCATCATCTAACTGCCAAATCTGGTCCCTTGGCACCACATCTATCCATCTTTTAAACACCTCCAGGGATGAGGATTCAAACCCCTCCCTGGGCTATCCATTTCAGTATTTAATAACCATTTCAGTTAAGAAATTTCTTCATGCATCTCAACACAGATTCACTAACCAAATCTCTGTTTTGAAGAGGAGGAATAACTAGCTAAACCACACCAGGGAGGAACAAACCAAGCTGCATTACACTATCTCTACCCCTATACCCATCAATCGGACTGAGTTTAAGTGTTCAAGGTCAGGTAGGGCAGAGCTTTGAGCAGCCTATAGTGGAAGGTGTCCTTGCCCATGGAGGTGGGGAAGGGTGGAATCAGATGTCTCAAGGTGTCTTCCAAAGCAAACCATTCAATTATGAACAGCAGAGAATGCTTAGCGCGCAGGCCCCCGCACCGCAGCCTAAGAGGGCCGCGGGCAGGGGCGGTCAGAGCCGCTGTCCGAGCCGGGCCTGGTGCTGAAGCCTCCCCGCTCCGGCGGGGTCACCCCCACCACACCCACGGCCCGAGAGCGAGCTCCTCCAAAGCTGACAGCCTGACCGCCTTCGCTTCAGTGCCTGCTGCTTTCCACCACTGGCCAGCCACGCAAACCTCTTCACACTGAACTTCATCGTGCATCACAGGAGTGCAAGAACCGTATCTCACCACCACTGGACTTTCTAATGATTGTTTTCAGCTAAATAAAGCTTTACTCTGGGCAGCTATTCAGTGGGGAATTATTTGTGTACAGCTTTTGCTGTAGCGTAGAAATTTTCATGGATAGGTTGAAGGCAGATGCATACAACAAAGAAAGGCCTGGGAAGTTGTTTGTATAGCTCCAGACTGCAGAAGTCTCCTGTGGAATTCGTAGTAGGAAGCTCCAGAATACACAAGTATTCCACGACAGACTTCCTTTCTGTTTAGGCGGCAGCTGCATCACTCCGATTCCATTACCTGCTCATGTGCTGTCTGTTCCTTAACATATTAATGGTACCTTACTTCATTTTCATCTTTTTAATTGACACTTTACCTTCCATTTAAAAAGTTAAACATACACCCCTGCTATTCAACAGCAGTTATACAGATGAAAGCTTATCCCAAACTTGCTCCTCTGAGAGGACACTGACCTTCCACAGTACAGTGGAAGCTCCCAACTCTGCCACTTTCCATTTTACTCTGCCTTCCCCTAGTTCTGTCCCATTTGTACATCTCTAAATGGTGCTTTTATAAACATGAAAATAGAGGCAAGGGAGATGTTTGCTGCTGAGAACAAGCTCGTACAGAGCAGAAAAGGCTTCTCATTTTGTGGAGATGTCTGCAATCTTCACTTACAGAGAGAAACCTCCACCACACAGCCCACAACAGAACCACCGTGTGGAAAACACCATGCTGGTTTTGACCACACTAGTAAGATAACAGCAACACATTTAAATTACATTATAATTTTAATAGATTTGGACTGATGTCTTATTTCTTTAAACATGTAGCACACTGACATTTGAAGACGTTCACATTACTTCTGAAAAGACAAGAGAACTAATCCAAACATCTTGAGGATCACTGAACTGATTTGCAGATGGCCAAACTAGAGAAATGGGGGTGTCACTTGCCAATCAAGGTCTAACCACTAAATCTGTGTGGCAATTCAAAGAGAAAGAAATAGTATTGCAGAATCAAGTGCCAATATGATGACAACCAGCAACAGCAGGGGAGATTTTTGACATGGGCACTTCTAGAAAGTAGATGTTCACGGTGAATGAGCATACTCTCTTAAATATTATTCTGTTGTCTATTCTGAAACTACCACTTGCATTATTTTAAAATCACTAGTATCTATGAAGATAAAGTCTAGTGTGAAGGACACAACCATTTCTTACACAGAACAGAAATACTCAGGAGGATCCAAGCTGAAGTTATTCCAGGAACACCTGCTTTTTTTTAATTGTGGGCTTCACCTTCAATTTTTGATGTGTTAGACTTACTGCTATAGTCTAAATTGTTTGTAAATTCACTGAGACATGGATTGTGACTATGTGAGAGTTTAACACCCAGCAAAATAAGAACCAGAGACCACAAAGGGAATAACTTTCCAAGCTTGTTTTCTAGTACTGAAGTTTACCTGATTATGATAAGACAATGCAATATGGCAGTTCTGCTTACATTACTCTCCTTCCTATTTTTGTACTACAGGAATGTCAAAATAAAGAAAGGAAAGTTATATACTGCATGACCCTACCAACTGTCAAACCCTAGGATCCCGGCATTGAACAGATGCTCTTTAATGGCCCAAGACTTAGCTTTCTCCCTATAATTTAGTTCAGCAAGTATTTCATGTTCAGAGATACATGCTCCTCTTCTATCAGCCTTTATCTGTATGATACAAAGCAGGATAAACCACAACTATGTATATTTGGTTAATTATGAGTGCTATTAAATTATTGGTATATTCAATGAACAAAGATGATCTGTTGAGTTTGAAACTGGAGAATACTGACTTGAATGTCAAAGGTTGCATTTAACCGTATCTTATATAAACTACTACTTCCTGGAAACTAAGTAGGGCTGTGCAAAGTGAACCTGGCACATGGAACAGAGCTTAGTTTAGTGATTGCACAGTTTTTTAGAGTAAAATGAGGACAGAGTAATCACCAATATGAAAACGCCGAGAAAATGTTCTGTGCCCGTATCACATTTTGTCACAGAAACCAATGATACTCTTCCATTCTTCCTCACTTCTGCTCTCTTCTCACTCTCCCTCAAGATTAAAAGCTAACTCATCTTCAACAAGCACTTGAAGCAGTATCTTTTCAGCAGTTGTACCCTTGAATGCTATTTCATATGCATATGGCAAGTTATACAGAAAAAGCAATAAAACAAATTAGCAGTGGAACTTCTGACCATTTAGGTCACATCACCCTTCATTCAATTACTTGTTGAGAATCTTTTTCTGCTTTATAAACATGGAATCATACACATCTGAAGTCTAATTTTAATGGCTTTTTTTCATAATTCTACTTTCACCTCAAGCATCTTTTCACAGTCCCCAGGCAATGACAAGTTGGCAACAAAGAGGCTTTAATTTTTTCTTTTCATATTGAAATTAAAACTGATTAAGAAATATTTTCTTACTTGACTGTATCACATTTCAGTATTTTTCCAACTTAACTTCTTCACACGTGCACATTACAGACAAACTACATTTTAAAAAGCCAGATAAACTAAGCTGACAAAGACTATGGATGAAACTAATGTGTCTTTAGTTAAGCTACAGCATCCCACCAATATATTCCTAAAGGCTCTGATGCAAAGCCCATTGACTTCAGTGAGGGTTGGGTCAGATCAACCATAAAAAGAAGCTAATTCAGTAGTACATCTTAGATTTCATTTACCACAATTTGGGTAGAAAATATTCCAAGTAACACTGTTAAAAATGTTGATGACTCACTCACAGCTCATATAGAATTTTAGTTCCTTAAACTAGCTCCTACTATTTTAAAAGCCTAAAATTTATAGTTTTTGCCAACCACATTGTCACATCTTAATTGAGCAGCTGTCAACTGTTAGAAAATAACTGCATCGTCATCGCTTTTAGAAGAACTAGTCTGGGAAGTGAAACACTTACATGGGATCTGAAGTTTCTGGAGTCATGGTAATGAATCTGTTTTTATCAGGTGACCATGAATCATCATTTTATCAGCAGTTTAAAGGTTTTTCACAATAATTGAGCGTCATCAGTGCTCCTGCTTAGCAATGACTACAGCAAAAGACTGAAATAGGGTGTTATGTCCTGCGGTACCATTATTCAAGGAAATGTTTGGCTACTGAGTCAAGAAAAATATTGCTAACTCATGCTTGAACAAAGTGCTGCAGTGAATACAAAATGACCAGAAGCTAAGCTTTTATTTGAGAATTGAAACCAAGCAATTATTTTGCTTTTAAAAACAGACTCTTTTTAGGGAAGTTGTGAACCACATGGATGTAACATAAGGAAAGAATAAAAATGTGTCTTCTTTCTTCTCCCTTTTACTCCACAGACCAAGCAGAACACACTCAAATTCTCAGATCTAACTTCCACAACTCAGAATCCAACTACATTGTCCCAGCTAAGGAGAGGCTACACAAAACAATACAGTAATTTCTATATGTTAGCATCATGGAAATTTAATGAGGAGCAAAAGCTGCACCATTAAACTGGTTGTACATGACAATACCAGGTACCACATGAAAGGATCCCTTTACCTCAGTGAAATAACCTCCATCTGAACTCACTGGAAAGAACTGAAGAATTTCACCTACAGTGCAAGCTGAAGTATCTGCCAGGACCTAAAGACATTCAGTGGCCCCACTGAGCATCTCTGCTAAGCCCTCATGCTTTGCTGGACTTTGGAGATGGAACCCTGTTTCTAAGTTTCCTACCCCTTCCTCCTTCACTCCAACAAGCAGAACAGTGGAAGTGCAAAATATGGTAGTGCTGGCCAGAAATATGGCCCACGGCAATTAGCACAGAGATTACATCTTTGAATTAATTACACATAAAAAAGTATTAGTATCACTCGGTATGGGGAATATTTAGAATCCCATACCACTGTCACAGCTGTATAGTGCATACAGTTGGTAAAAGCCTCATTTTCTACCACAATTGGAAATTCTAAAACTATTCAGATTCATTTATTTGAATTACCAAAAAAAGCCCAAAACAAAACCCACACAAAAAACCAAACCAAACAAACAAAAACAAACAACAAAAAACAACCAAAACCCCCCCCCAAAAACCATTAAGTAATGCAAGTTGAACCACTCTTTTACTCCTTATTTGAAGTGATCTCTGTGCACATCATGTTTCCACTACTGATGTTTATCCCTCTGGCTTCCCATTCCTTTCTCCTTCTGCTAACACTTTAATCTCTCAATTCCTCATCCACTCATCATTTCCCTAGGCTTGAAAATGAATCCTCTAATGTCGGTGAGGAAAGTTCCATTGACTCCAGGAGGTTTACAATTAGACCATACACTTAAATTTTCTTTCCCCCATGCCCTCTACCTCCCAATCTATTCTACTTCTTCTGAAATTTATTTATTATCCATATCCGTTCCCATGAAATTGGAAATTAAATGCAGAGTTAAGAAAGAGAACTGAATAGATGTGCCTCCTGCCATTACTCTTTTCTACTTCTTTTAAATTTTATTTTCCAACTTATTAAGACATTTAAGCCTTTCTGGATAAGTATCATACTTTATCTGTTTGTACAGACATGAACATCACTGCTCAGTGAAGTGTATGATGTTGCTTGATAATAACAATTCCAACCATCTCCATTTATAGTTGCTGTGAGCATTGTTGCTTTAGAACAGTATCCTTAAAAAAACATAACCAAATGGTTAATATAACTATTTATTAATTTCTAAAGACCCCCCAAAAGCAATATAAGAACATCTAGCATACATAAATTAAACAAATTCTGATCAGTTTGGAGAGCTTTTATAAAAAGTTTTTGACAATCAAACAATTTGTTTGAGGATCTCTATTGAAATATTTGTAAATACTACAGGAGCATCACATGTAAATAAGCATCAGAAAATAATGTATTTATTAGTTACTTCAACTAAGCACTATAAAAAAACCTAGTTCTCAAATTAGAAATCAGTATGAGTTCAAACCTATGCATGTAGAAAAAGCTTCTGCAGTACCAGTCTAGCAACTTTATGCAGTCATAACATGAAATTATTAAACACAATTATTCTTTATTCTTGCTCTCCACTTGAGAGTGCTGCATTCATGTAAAGTGCATTTACTATGCTCTCCATTACTCATTATATGGTATCAGAAATTAAATTCACGATTAGACAAGAAATCCTACTCATCTCCCTTGTTTTGGTCTGGTTGAGTATTTTTCTCTCCAAACAACTTGCAAGAAGCAGCAAAAAAATCACTTTTGCACAAAGCAAAATATTTACAGAAAAAAATAATTAGGTAATTCAATAGACACACTTCACAGAAACAGGAACTTTATTCTGTCTTGCCCACTTAGATGTCACCTAAGAACTATCCCAACTGACCCATTTGATACAGAAATCTTGTCAACATACTTTCTCTGTATTACATTTCAGCTATCTGCCAGAAAAAGAGAAAGCACTGGCAAGGCCAGAGATACCATAAAGCTTTAACCTTAGGAATCCGTTAACATTTTTAAATACTAAAAAAAAGCCCCTTCAAAATCAGCTGCTCACTTTCTTACTCCAAACTAAAGACAGTAATACTTTTATAGGTCTGTGAGCAGACCCTAAAATGACCCATACAGTACTGTAAGTACAGACCAGCATATTGTCTGACAGGAAGGTATCTTTCCATTTCTTTCTACCTACTGTTAGGGCATGTAACCAACATTCCTCCTATGCACACTTTCTTTCAAAGAGCACTTCTAAGATATGCGAAGATGAATGCTAAGATGCCTTTGCTCATAAATCAGTTATCTTGCTGACTACATGAAGATACTTCAACATCAAAAAGTAAAGGACACATACACAAGCAAAATGAAGGGGAAAACTGACCAGACTACACTGAGAGTCATTTCTCTGCCAGTACTCCCATCTTTGTTTGCAGTGTGAAACAGAAAAATATGCTCACTGGTTCTAAAGAACTTGTACTTTAAAGCAAGAAAAAAAAAATCTGAAGTAGAAAGGACAAAAACCGTTTTATATACACTTCCATTATGCAATAATTTCAATTGCTAACAAGGAACACTGCTGAAAAATTGATTGCAGTGTGGTGCAGAAAGAACACTAAAACTATAATTAGCTTAATCAAAGATATGTGCTACCAAAGACCTACAAATCTGAGACACAGCAGAGGTCTTAATTTTTCAAAGTAGGAAATAACAAAGAGGAAAAAAAAAAAGTTCCTTTTGAGTTGAGCTAATGAAACGCAGTAACAACTTCAAGTCTTCAGTGCTTGGCAAACAAACAAATAGAAAAAAAATCATTTACTGTTTTCTGCAATTACAACCATAAAAATTACTATATTTAGTTCTGCAGTTTGGCATAAATAAAGTAAATTTACACAATCCTAGAAGAGCTATTCTTTCTAGTTTGTCCAAAATTTTAAACAAGGCTGTAGTGACATTATTTTTCAAACCCATACGAAGTTTAAGTTGAAGTAAAGATTTACTGCTGTTCTGAGACACAAAATATTTTAGCAACACACAGAGAAAGCTTAATTAAATTCATATGCCTTATTTTCTAGATTTGGGTGTATTTTGTCTTGCAGTGCTTTATGAAGTATCAGTATTTCCTAAAGTTGAAAATTGCTGATCAAATTAACATGTGCAAAATATTATTATACTGTTGTGATGTGCCGTAGATGTTCAGCCACTTGTCAAGTGAAGAGAGTGTGTTACGAGAGTGTGTAGCTCTGGCATAAAGGTTTAAAACTATTTTACTGCATCAATTATGTTATTTGAATCACTCTTAATTGCCCATAAAACCAGCCTCGGGATAGCCTTCCAAAAATAGGCCAACTACTCCCTCTGCTGGAAATAACCGACCATTACATTGGAGGTACAGAGATTCTCCTGTAAAACGTGTGTTGGTAAGAAACAAAGCCATTAAGCACATTATAGGTCTCTGCTTCTAAATTAGGCTGCAGTCGGCTAAGACTGGATGGACTGGTAAGATGGACTTTTTCCTCTCTTATAAGAAAAAGATTAACATAAACATGCTTACAAAATCTAAAAACTTAAAAATAATGTATAAGACACAGCATGGAGAAGAGGCATCAGTTCATCTTGTTATCCCCCAACAACAGCAGAGAGAGTATCAGCTAAAATGTCTTCAAAACAAAACATACTTTTCCTAACCTCCTAACCTCTCCTATGAGGACTAGCTATGCAAGTTGGGGCTCTTTAGCCTGGAGAAGAGAAGGCTTCGAGGAGACCTTGTAGTAGTGTCCTGGAAGGGCATAAATCCTGCCAGGCTGGTTTAAACCCTCACTCATCCTCCTTCTGTTCAGGGTCCAGAAGTTGAAGTAGATTGAGCAAAACAAAGCCTTGAGGCTAGGAACTTAGCACCACGTGTCAGGTGTCTGGTGCAGCCCCTCAGCGTGCCTGCACGGTCACACGAGGCATTAAGCTTTAAATGCATTGGGCAGTACAAGGATGCTAAATGCCTATTGGCCAGTTTAACTTTCAAATTGGTCTATTTAAGGGGGGGTGATTTAGAAGCCGCTGCCTTTCTACAGAGTAGCCTTTTCCTACACAAGCTGTCTACAGAGATCATCTCTCTGCAGTACCCTTTAGCGGCTCCTTAAGACTGGGAATCGCTGTGGCCACGTGTTTGCAGCTTACACTGGCAGCAGCTCTCTGCAACTCTCTCTCTCCCCACCCTCTGCTTAGAATATTTTCAATTTTACCACGGGATCATTATTATGAGTTTTGAAAGCGTTCTTACACGGGAAACTTACTCAGGGATCCAAGGCATCCTGAGTACCATGTGCTAGGGTTAATGCTAAGCCTCTGCAGCACAGTTAGAATTTTTCCTGTTTCGTGTTCCTATTTTTCCAAGTTCTGATTGTTTAAACTGTTTAATTATCTGTTAATAAATATCCTTTGTGTGAATATTTCCTGTCGACCAAAAATACAAAGAATCTGAGGGTATTTCCCCTGAATTTTTTAATATTAATAATAAAAAATTAATATTGAGATATTAATAATCATAATCCATAACAGGTTATTAATATCTCATCACAAGTAGCCTTCCAATATCTGAAGGGGGGCTATGGGAGGGCTGGGGAGGGACTATTTACAAGATCTTGTAATGATAGGACAAGGGAAAATGGGTTTAAACTGGCAGAAGGAAGATTTAGACTAGATGTTAGGAAGAAGTTCTTTACAGTGAGGGTGGTGAGACACTGGAACAGGTTGCCCAGGGAGGTTGTGGCTGCTCCCTCCCTGGAGGTGTTCAAGGCCAGGTTGGATGAGGCCTTGAGTGACCTGTACTAGTGAGAGGTGTCCTTGCCTATGGTGGGGGGTTGGAACTGGATGATCTTTGAGGTCCCTTCCAACCTAAACCATTGTACAATTTCATGACTCTAACGCCTACATTAATGGAGAAGCAATTCAGTATATACATGACACTGTCAATTTAAGGTTTATAACCACGCTAAACAGCAAAAAAATTGAAGCAAACATCCCACTAAATTACAGCAGTTTTTCTTGGAATGTAACACATAGCACACAAAAATTTAGCATTTGGTCTGCCTGTTGAACAGGTTGGTTACCCACAAAGCTGAACTTCAACAGCTTCCATATTCTGATCAGTCAGGAAGGTTTTTGTAGCTGCCTTCCAAAAATCCCAAGGTAATCCACAGACTCTTTGGTTAAGAAAATTCTTGTAAAACACATTTCCAACAGAGTAATACATTGGACTAATCACTCTGAAATGTATGCATTACCTGAACTACTCAGGACATACAGGGTCACAGAAACAAGAGGTTCAAAAGAGAAAGTCGTAACTTCTATTGAACAATGACATTTTCTTTGTTGCTAATATGATGTAGTTATGGTAGAACAATCACCAAGTGCTATGTTTTGAAAAGCTTTACTCTTCAGATACATAATCAAAAGCCAGAGATTGTTTGCTAATAAATAGCAATGGTGTTTTACTGTATAAGGCAAGTAGTCCCTGGAAGTAAGAAAAGAGCCACAAAAGATGTAAATAATGAGTCAAGCGGCAGAAACAGGTTAAGAACATTGCCACACCTTAAACCAGGAACTCTTAGATCATCTGGGAATATTGCAAGATTACAGAAGTAACAGAAGTATCAATCCTGAATTTTATTTGTTTTAGTGAGAATTCATGCAGATTCTACTTCTAACTACACAACTAATCATTTCTAGTTACACAGTTTTAATCTTTGGCTGACCTCAAACTCTGCCACAACAAATCAGTGATACGATTTCACTTCCAGAGAGAAAAGGTGGTTAAAAAATATGCTACTATGATCAGAAGCCTGAAACTTCTTCAGCATTAACTTTTAAATTGATAAATCTACATTCTAAGCAGTATTACAGATTTTTGTTTTAATGAAAGCTATGGCATTGTACTTACCTTAATGACAAATTTGTTGGATGTCATGATAAGTCAGTGTAAGCAGGTCCTATGAAAATATTAAAAGCAATCACTATCAGAGAAAAACCAAGAAGCATTTTAAAAAAAAATTACACTTTTTCTTCACAGCTATTCTTCAAATGCTGTATTCTGCTTTAAGAAAATCGAGGAAAACTCTTTTTTAAAGGAGATGTACTTAACTATCTCTCTTGGTTTCTTTTAGTGAATGTTTTAACTGTTCAGGCACTTAGAATCCAATGTGAAATACAAAATCAAGAACATTTCGGAATTTGCTCAGACCAAGCAGCAATAAGCAAACATCAGAACTGAGATACCCATTCACTACCTGCAGTTCTGGTAAGCGTTGGTTTCAAAGTTTAAACCAGTTCAAGAACAAAGCACAGTCATTTTTTTTATTTTATTAAGAAGCTATGGTTTCTGGTGCACCCAGCATGCATGTATACATACACATGTACTAGATCTATTTAAAATTTTAGACTACTATAGGCATAAGGCAATGTGACCTGAGAATTATTGTGGTTGTACAAAAGTAAAGTGAACTTTGGACATCCTCTTTTGCTTATCACAAATAGGAATTAGACTGCTTAATTTAGGATATTGAGTGAGGTACATTTAGTTGCACAGACCTTGACTCTGTCTCAGACCATCACAAGCAACTCAAGAAGCATTAATTCAAGCTGTAGAATACTGTATCTCACTCAAATGACTACAAGCTTTAACCTGGTTTGCAAGCCAAACCACAAGTCTAGTCATCTTCCACAGTGATTTCAGTTTAATTGCATTTTTGGTTTTACAAACTAACAACAGTCACAGCACTGAAGCTGCTGGGAAAGTTAATCACTGTCCACATAATTCTCCACTCCACTTGTCAAAACTAGGTTAAAGTTCATCAGTCTTCCAGCTCCTCCCACAATGTTGGGATTCAAAAAAGACAAGGAATGGGCCCTGTAGTATCAAATTAGTATCTACAAAAGCCTGGAAATTAAGACACATTCTACTTTCACACAGGAAAAGAAAGAGGCAACAGACAAGAAAGAGCCTAAGATTGAACAGAAAACCAGGTAAACAAGGGTCTAAATATACTGCCAAAAGATACAGTCCCCAAACAATACAGTTCAAGCTTCAAAAATCAAGAAAGAAAACAAGTCAAGCTGCTGTCTGAAGAGAAGAACTGTAACAAAAACTACAATGATAATAGAGCTGCCTTTCACATGTGAAGTTTCCTAAGATGGACAAATCTGGTCAATTTCATAAGGGGTGATACAGGAAAACAGTAAGAATGCAGGAAGACAAACCCATTTCTTACTGCATGCTTCGAGTTATTCTAAAGTACTGTGATAGAGCTGTCAAAACTTCAGGATACAAGTCAGGTTGGTGATACTTGTCTGTCAGGCACTACACTTGCACATATCAAAATATAGTTGTTAGCCTTATTTAACTTCCAAAAAAAGTGCAAAATGAGATAAAGACCCACTTTACAACTACACAACATAGCAGAGATAATTCTGATCTTTAGATTCAGCAGTAATAATTTTGAACCAAAGATTTCTGCACAGCACTTCCCTTCCAAATATCCAAATGACAAGATTTAAGATTTCAAATCAAATATGAAAGTACTAAAAGCACAATTTCATATACTAGGTCAAAGAAAACTCCCAATTAACTCAATGATTTTTTTTCCCTATTTATCATACCATTAACCAAGCAGTAGGAGATAGAAACAGTAAAAGAATCGTAAACAGCGAGGTGGAAAACAGTTGCTCCTGTAATGAGGTTAAAATGAGTTCAAACTGAAAACCATTCTGCATGTAGCTACTGAAAATAAACTTCAATACAGTTAAACATTTCCAGCACATAGTTGAAACATTTTATTAAAGTTCAAGCTTTCATCACCTGCACAGTAATAGTAAACACACAGTTATATCCAGCAAGCTGAATTTCAAATACTAGTCATGCAGACAGGAAGCGGAATATTACACTTTGTGCCACACAACTACCATTCTCCCTTGCACAAAGCGCCCCTAGAAACTAGTGCTCTGGACCACTTGGGACATCATATTTTCAATGCAGTCAGACAATGAGGAGCTACTGTACAGAAGTAAATAGAGTGGAACTCTAAGAATCATACCAGGAGATAAAATATAGAAATTCTTTAAATGGCAGCTGCTACAACTAGCTCAGAAGAGATGCCAAAGAGAAATGGCAGCCACCAAGTGAAAACCAACTGCACTTCCAAGTTCCTTACCCCAGTGTACAAGATTTATTCTTGGTGTTCAAGAATTCCAGGGAAGGACTACCCAAACCAGCATGCAAAACCATAAAGTAAATAATAAGATGTATCACAGCCCTTTCAAAACATCACAAAATCTGGGCATGCACAATTCATCAGATTATCTTTTTAAAAAGTCTCAGCAGCATCTCAGGACTGGGTTTTTAATTGTAATGAAAGGCTAGTATCCAGAACTTTACTAATGATCTTACTTCCTCCCCTTAAGTGATTCCCCCTCAAAAGAGAAGAGGAAAAAAAAAAACAAACAAAAAATTGAAAAGCCAGAGGCAAGAAACAGCATGAAGTGTGAGAGTGTTAAATGGTACAGTCTCTTCTACAAGCAGCTAGAATCATAACTTTAAGTTAGGAAACCTGTAATTAAAAAGACAGTTTGCTTTGGAGGACATCATCAACAAAAAGCTCCTACAGCAGCAGTGACAGTATTGAACAAACCCAGCATTTACACTGAATTTGCTGTACTTTAGGATATGGTAGAATGCAAAGTACTTTGCTTCATGCTTGCAAGAATACAGTTCACTTAGACTGCATGTTATTTTTGAGCTGCATATGTCATACAATTCATGATGGTGTTGCAGGCCTGTGATCCAAAGAGCAGTACTTTTGATTGCTAACGTTTAATCATTAACTGCTACAGTACCAATAATATGAAGAAAGAGTGCAACAAAATATGCCAAAGCATCATCTCTTCTCTAAATGCTCATGTCCTGCTTAGGAACAAACAAAGCACACAGATGAATCAGCTGGACTTACCCTGGCATCAGCAATTTGCCACACCACTGCAACAAGTCTGCTACTACTGATGTGAGAATAACTGCTGGCAGGCAGAAAACATCTCTATATCAAATTTACAAAGTAATACAAGAAAATAAAGCCAAACAAACAACCGAGCAACATAAATGAAATAAGCAAACAAACCAACAAACAAAAAAAGCACAAGAAAAGTTACCTTTGGTTCAATTGGCTCTTCATGGGAGTAAGCTAACTTTGGGAGTTTGCCAACTATCCCATTCTTTGCATTGGCCATAGAGGTAAAACAAAGGAAATATAGCAGACAGAATAAGTAAATCCTTAGAAAACTAAAAATGATGTACCTAATGTGTGAACTGTCAGGAAAGTCACTAAACTGTCACAGATTAAAAAATACCTGAATACTAAGGCAACCAAAAATGAGGAAAGCCATCAAACAATTGTAGAAGAAAAACAAAAACAAACCAGAAACAAGTTCTAGAACACATTTTCACTGTTGAAAAAACAAACAAACAAACAAAAAAACCCCACCATAATAAAAACAGTTCTATCAAAATTTGTACTATTTGGTAGCAAGACCAATAGTATTTCACGGAATACTGTATCAGTTGCAAACTAATATAAACCTCTAAAGAAAGCTATACACAAGGAAATGCAAAGGTAAGCACTCAAGGAACTCCTTTCAGAAATTATATATGCAATTACTTTTAAGTCTTGATATGGTATTTGTAGTACTTCAACATCCAAATTTTTGATAAAACAGCCTGCACAAGAAAACATGACTGAGAATTAAACACATTGGCTCCCTCCAGTTAGAGTGAGATGCTTCAAAAATAGTGTGGCAGAATATCTTTCTGTCATATATACGGCATTAAGTGGAATGGTAGATACTCAGAAGCCAGGAACACAGCCTCCTAGAGAGGAAGTTAAGTGTTTTCTGCCAGCTGATGAATTGCTTCTTACCTTAACAAAGTAGCTTCCAGTGGTGACAGAATTTAGAACTCAGCAGGAACGACAAACTGAAAACTCAAGCCACACAAGCCCACTTGTGGGAGAGGTGGGCACCTGAGAAACAAAACAAGTGCTTACTAAAGGACTTTCTAGAATATGTTTACTATTTTTATATCTTAAAATTAACTGTCACAACATAAAAGAGAGTTTCTCTAAACTTTCCAGTCTTTACGTATGAGACTCAATACCATCCAGTCCAGATTCAGCATTACTTGTCAGTTTCTGAGAACTGATTCCAAGCTTAGGACAAGCAGTGTAACACTCTGGTACTCATATATTTAGTAAAGCATTTCTAGTTAAAAAAAAAAAAAAAAAAAAAAAACCAAAAAAACCCCACAGAATCGTTTTGTAATTTAAGGATTCTTAGGCCCTCTGCTGCAAATTTCTCTAACTTTTGGAAACAACTCTTCCAACAGGTTAGCATATTTGGAGCTCATTATCTAGGCTCCTTCATTCATGAGCTGCCAATTCACCTTAAAGCAGAACAATCCATTTTCGGAAACGACTACACAGAACTACAGGAATGGGAGAGTTTGTGTAGCATCAGATTGGCTACTACCTTTTTCCATTGCTGAATGAATTATTTTTAAAAGTTTTATGGTACAGATAAGTTCATTAAATATGCAATGAACACTGCATTCAGCTCTTCCATAGAACATTTAGAAAAATTAGTTGCTATATTCCTTTCTGTATGGAGATCAGGCATAAAATACTTCTCTTTAAAGTTGTAAACTGCGCAAAAATACACCCACCAATTAACACACGAACATAGCACAAGACATTCCTGACAGCGAACGGCAGCAGTAAGGGGAGAAAGCACAGTAAATACAGAGAAGGTGTAGAACAGGGAAGCTAAAGAAAAACAAATAAACAAAAAGCCAGTCAACAAAATTTTCTTCTTGTTTTGGTCAGGGCAATGCTGCCCACCTGCAAGTAGGTTCAACAAGGCAAAAGCAGAAGTAATGAGATGTGAGTGCAACAGGAGTTAAGCAAGGAAGGAAAACTATGGAGACGCACACAATTTTAAACCTGACCGGTGGCGGGATGGGAAAACTGACGCAAGGGGCTGCGCCGAAAGGAACCAGCTGAAGCAGTGCGGGAGCCAACTGGCACCAGCCACACAGCAGCGGCTCCCTTAAGGCATCACCTCAAACATTTATCTAGGAAGGAAAACGAGAATGAGAACCAGCACAGGGATTCGCGTCCCAGTCAGGCAGCAAGGCTACCGATGGAGTCGTGCCGTACCTCCGCCCTGCGCGCCGCGCCTCCCTTCAACTCTTCTAACGGTTCTTGCCCCGAACTAAGATGGCTGTCACAGGTGAGCTTCTTCTCCCCTATCCAAAATGGCTGCCAGCTGTAGCCGCTGCCCGCCCCGTTCTGCCCGAACGTAAAATGGCCGCTGAGGCAGCCTCACGCGACTGTGTCCCCGCGAGACAGCGAGGGTATGTTGCTTCGTGACACAGGACTTGGCCAATGGCGGGCGAAATGAGGAACGCTCCTTGTGCTAGCCAGAGGCGGGGCGTGGATCCCGTTTCCGGGCCGTCCGAGACTGTTTCCTGCTGCGGGCCGCTCGAATGCAGACGTAGAGGGGTGTGCGGCCCTTGGTCTGTCCTGCCGAGACGTCCCCGCCTCGCGTTTCGGGGGTGAGAGCTGAGGTGAGCGGCGGAAGGGCGACTAGAGTGGTCGGATAGCGTCTCCCTCACCCTGTAGCTTTTTGCTGCGTGAGGGAAGGGGAGAGAAACCTGAGGTGCGGTGTCCTTCTCCTTCGCTCCGGTCCTTCCCGCTGACCCAGGCCTCCTCGGCTGTCTGGCCTGAGATGAGCCGCTGCCTTGCAAGGTGGCCGCGCTGTATGGTCGCTGGAACGCAGGGCAGTAGCATAAGGCCATGTATGTGTACTACTAGCAGTAACAGTCGTACTTTCGCGGTATGACCGAGGGCGAAGTCCCGGCCGCCCGTTGGTGATTGAACTGGTTGGGTCGGACCGCAGTCGCTTGTTACAGTGTCGCTTCAGCTGTCCGCAGCTGGAGTGACACCGCCTCATGCATATGACCTTCGAGTCTTGTTTGCCTGCACACGAATGGTGTGAAGATGTGAAATCACAGCGTGATAAACGGGAGTTTAGTAGGACGTTTGTCATGTGGATGAAGTTGGGCAGATGTAGGAACATCTACTCTGAGCTATACCTTTCTACTCGTTTAAACCAAGAAGTTACTCTAATATAAAACCTGAGTGTATATATACATATTATTTCCTTCCCCCCACCCCCCCTTTTTTTTTGTTTGATTGATTTGTTTGTTTTGTTTGTTATTTCTTAATCCCGTGGAAAAGTAGAGATTTATGCATTCTTTTTAGACAAAGGTAAATTTACTGTATTTACTGATAGTCTTGTAACCTCTGAAGATAAAGGACTAAGACAGACAGGCGTCGCTGCTGCTCTGGACAATGTAAAGTGATGTCAGAAGCATTGCAACTTGTTTGGCCGGCGCGTTACAAGTTCCATTTTGTGTTAGAAGCTCTGTTAGTCATTGAATTTTGTTAACTGGGATGATGGGGGGGAAATGGTGCATTTTGAAACTGGTTCGTTTTAGACCAGATAGCATTTCGAGCAGTAAGGTTTGTAATTAGGTGAACATAAAGTAACAAAGCTTTAAGCTTTAGCAAGGCAAAGCTCGAAGCAAATGCAGCAATTAACATTTCAAGATGTCTGAATTGAGGTTATTTTTACAATTTAGCAAGACTTTTTGGTATAATTTTGTGTTTTAATCATCTGCTGCACTCTAATTAAAGATTTTAACGTTCAGGTTCATTTGTTCTGTGCTATTCTTGCAGAGTACAAATTAGATATATTTAAAATAAATTATCTTTACCTAGGTAGATGCCAGCTTGAAATGAGTCTTAAAACCATCTGGAAGGACTACAAAGTTTTGATTGTTATGGGAACTGGCCTTGGGCTGGTGCACTGGGGATGGTTGCACATCAAGTCCAGTCCTATTTTCCAAGTGAAGACAGAGGATGTTGTTGCAGAACCTGGGATTGTGTCATATGTGATGCAAAGTGATCAGAAAAATAAGGAGAAGTAGCATCAGCCCTGCCTGTGTATTGTGAGTAAGTTGCTTAATTATTTGTGTATGTCTTTGAGGCAGCAGATGAATCAATTAAACCAGAATTTTCTAATATTCAACTTTGCTTCTCTAACTTTAGTCTTACAGAGTTTTACTTTTTTTTTTTTTTTTAAAGCTGAGTTAATCTGGTAGTTTTAATCCCATATATCTCAAAAATGGCTATTCACTATTAAGTGATGATATTATAGGTCTTAAATCTGAGTTAATATTTACAGGATTTACAGCATGTCAGGGGTTGGAAGGGACCCAAAGAGATCATTGAGTCCAACCCCCCTGCCAGAGCAGGACCGTACAATCTAGCTCAGGTCACAGAAGAACACATCCAGACAGGCTTTGGAAAGTCTCCAGAGAAGGAGACTCCACAACCTCTCTGGGCAGCCTGTTCCAGTGCTCTGGGACCCTTACAGTAAAAAAGTTTCCACTTATGTTGAGGTGGAACCTCCTGTGCTGCAGCTTATATCCCTTGCTCCTTGTCCTATCACAGGGAGTGAGAAGAGCCTATCCTCCCCCTCCTAACACCGAGCCCTCAGATATTTATAAACATTGATTAAATCCCTTCTCAGTCTTGTCTTCTCTAGACTAAAAAGCCCCAGATCCCTCAGCTTCTCCTCATAAGGCATGTGCTCCAGTCCCCTAATCATCCTTGCAGGCCTCTGCTGGACCAGCAGATCCCTGTCACTCTTAAACCGAGGAGCTCAAAACTGAATGCAGAGTACTTGAGCTCAATATGAACTCAAATAGCTTCAAGGTAGAAATCAGTCTTGTGACAGGGTCTGCCACAGTTCAAATCTGCCAAAAAATGTGGTTTTACACAGTAACACATGCCGTGTTCTTAGCAGGGATGGCAATTAAAATAGAAAACAATATGAAGTACGAGAGAACTCTAATTATTGTAAAGATCACATGGAAAAGTAAACAAACATCCCTTTAAGTTTTGAAGGCATCTTGAAATAAGAAGTCTTTAAGAGGCAGTGTTCTTAAAGTTGTTTGAGGCTTAAAAGGTTTGTTTCTCAAGTGACTGCCTAGGAAACAGTGCTGAGTAATTCAGATGTTTTGTTCTCAAGTAAAATCAAGTTAACACTGTTACAGTTTTGACACTTTTATATAATTTAGTGTAATTTATAGTGGGCTGATACTTCACAGCATCACAGAACATTAGGGGTTGGAAGGGACCTTGAAAGATCATCTAGTCCAACCCCCTTGTTAGAGTAGGACCACAGGACTGGGAGCAGGCAGATCTGCCTACTATAGTAGAAGATCACGTTCATGAGCTCCTAAGGAATCTGAACGTGCACAAGTCCATGGGGCCTGACGAGATCCACCCACGGGTCCTGAGGGCACTGGCAGATGGAATTGCCAAACCACTGTCCATCATACTTGAAAGGTCATGGCAGAGTGGTGAAGTTCCTGCTGACTGGAGAAGGGCCAACATAACACCCATCTTCAAGAAGGGAAAAAAGGTCGACCCTGAGAACTACAGACCAGTCAGCCTCACACTTGGTGCCATGGTCTAGTCTTGAGGTCTGTGGTAATGGGTTGGACTTGATGATCTTTGAGGTCTCTTCCAACCTTGCTATACTGTGATAC